>CAHIKZ030002445.1:932500-950000 GCA_903632075.3 Acanthosepion pharaonis | reverse complement strand
TATGGGGAAATAACTCAAGAAGAAGCACATACATAAGACTTTAAAATTCACAGGCAGATTCATACAGATAGACGCACATTAGATGCATAAATTCGCATGCACGCGCAACAACTGTCACTGTCATGCAAATCCTGTACATTACATGTTAATGTGTGGATGCATTAATGTTTGCCTGGCGAAAAGGGATTGCCGTAATGCAATATGAAGTTCTAATACTCGTATATTTTGAAGTTGTAGACACAGAAATAAAATGGGGAAATGTAGGTTGGGTAGGGAACTATTCATTTTACGACACAAACATCATTACTTTTTAATTACAGAGTTGCTCGCCCGCACACAGAGGCTAGTCTATTAATTTCTTTTAATCGTCAAATATCAGCTTTTTTATACTATTTATTAAATGCCACATTCTGTAGCTAGCTAGCGAGATAGATAGATAGATAGATAGATAGATAGATAGATAGATAGATAGATGAATAATGAAGAGATGACAGATAGATAGATAGATAGATAGATAGATAATGAAGAGAAGATAGATAGATAGATAGATAGATAGATAGATGGATGGTTTTGTTTGTTTTGTTTAGTTGCAGATCTACGATTTTGTACGAAATTGTATGCCTACCACTACAGATATTTTGTACATAATTTTATACTTCCAGGGTAAACAGGTTTTTTAGATGCAGTTTGTAAATGGCAGAATGTACTGTTAGTATTTTTTAAATGTATTGCTAATAATTTTACTACAAAAATATTTTGTTGGTAATTAGGTGTCTCCACGAAATCGCTAAAAAGTCTGCATACCATGTTAAAAAAATGCCCCAATCTTAATGAAAAATAAACTTTTTATATCGTCAAAATGTCTATATTATTATTAAGAGGAAATACAAAAGTATTTTTTTTTGATTATTTTATTAAATTTTTTAATCCTTTCTAGCAATTTCAAAATTTTGGTTAAATATCTTGTTTTTTTTTTCTTTTTTGTTTTGTTTTGTTTTCTTTTTAGACAGCGGGTCGGTCAAGATTAATACAATATCAGGAAATTTAGCGTCTGTTTGCCGATAAAACACATTGATTTGGAAATTCTTACAAAAATCAAATAATTGTCGGATTTTAATGACGCTAGCTAGCTAGCTAGCTAGCTAGCTAGCTAGCTAGATAGATAGATAGATAGATAGATAGATAGATAGATAGATGTGAACAAAAAGGGGTAGGCAGATGAATAGATAAATAAGGTTTTCTCCACAAGCTGAAAAATTCGGGTGTCTCTGACACCTTTTGAAACTGATCCAGTCTTTCCTATCAACTCTTGAAATGAAAGTTATCCTTAACGGCCACTCCTCTAGATCCTTTCATACTAACGCTAGTGTTCCCCAGTTATCCATCTTTGGTCTTATCTGTTTTTTTTAATTTTCATTAACGACCTTCCTGATGACATCAACTCTCAACTTGTTATCTTTTCTAAAGACACAACCATTTAACCCTGCCTCGACAGGCTGATCAGTCTGACAACGTCAAAATTGTAGCCGATGTTCAAGATGGCCTCGTCGTTAACTGTAGCAAAAGTTTTTTTTTTATTATTATTTTAACGCCTCCTAAACTAAACTTATCTCCATTAATCATCTGAGAGACTTCTCGCTCCCTTCCGTCAGCATGGCTGATGCTAACCTCTAGGAAAGTGACTCATTGCGCCTTCTCGAGCTCACCTTCTATGCTGACATGAAGTGAAAAAACTATATTGAATCCATTACTAGGTCAACTGCTAAGAAACTCGGTTCACTGTGTCTAGCGAGAATCTATCTTATAAATTTATATGCCTACTATTCCATGCTTAGAACACTGCTGGCATATATGGTCCGGTATACGTGCTATCCACCTTGAGCTCATTGATAAGATCTAAAGAAGAATCAGCAATATTATTGGTACTGATCTTGCGGCTCGGCTTCAGTCACTTTCCCACCGTCATAACGTTGCCTCCCTATGTTTTTTTGTTCTATAAATACTTTCATGGTAATTGTTCAAATGCGCCCTTCGCTTTGGTACTTAGATTTTTTTTAAATTTAAATGCAATACTAGACTGGCGTTGAAATCTCATCAATTTACAGTTGAGCTAGCTAGTTATAGCTGTAAATTTTATGCTAACTGTTTCTTTTTCTCGCACTTCTCGCTTGTAGAACTCCATTCTGGCCCCATGCTTTCCAGCCAAATTTAATTAGAAAATATTTAAATGCAATGTCAATCGCTATCCACTGTCCTCCTCGTCTCTCTCTCTCTCTCTCTCTCTATCTCTCTCTCTCTCTCTCTCTCTCTCTCTCTCTCTCTCTCTCTGATCGTGATTATTAATGAATGCTTTTGTTCCTAAATCTTCGACACCCTGTAACCCCTTGTGCTTTAGTGGCTTTACTGCCTTGCATGGAGTGAAACTGATTTTTTTTTAAATGTGTATCTACAGTGATGAGAATGTTTTGTTTTTTATGTTTCAAATACGGTTAGCATGTTGTGGCCGTGTTCATAGTTGATATTATTGAGTTTTATTATTAATCCTGCCATTATTTTTAGACGTTTTTTACATGTGGACGAGACTATTATGGTTGTATTTTCTACAGTATGTTGCAAAACAGAAGTGTTTAAATAGGTCATAACGGAGCTATATATATATATATATATATATATATATATATATATATATATATATATATATGTGCGTGTGTGTGTGTGTGTGTGTATGGAGGGCGTGTATGTGTGTATATATATTCGTGCGTGTGCGTGTGTGTATGTTTACTTTTGGTGGTATCGTTAGATATGTGTAGAGAAAAATATATTTACATGTGTGCATATAAAATCGTCAAAAGCATACATTTTTCATACATGTGTGTATGTGTGTGTACATCAAATCATATAGACATATTTTGTACGTGTGTACATGCATCTAAACATATATTTGTATTAAGAAAATGACTTTTTTGCATTCACTTCTTGGGCGCATCTAACTCCATCCTAAAAGATATTTCTTCAAAAGTTAATTCTTCCCAATATTCATCGTCCTCCAGAAACACACACACACATATATATAAAATAATATATATATATAAATATTAAATGAATTTTCGTTCATTTATTATTAATTTCGTTCATTTATTATTAATGTATTTTTCTTTGTCATTTTATTGCTTTGTTTGCATTTGCTTTTGATTTTATTATTATTTTTTTTTTTTTTTGCTATTTCGGAATTTTTGCTTCTTTTCCTTCTTTTGTCAAAAACTCTTTTCTTTTTCTTTTTTCTTTACTATTTTAATATCAGCCATTTCCCTTAGGTCTCAGTTTTCATCTTCAACTTTTTTTTTCGTTCTCTAACTGCACTTCTCTTCATTTTCTTATTCATATTTACTTTCTTTCTTCATTTCCTTCTCTCTCTCACTTGGTAATTTTGTTGGTTTTTCTTCGCCCGGCACTGAGTGTTCTCAGAGTAGAGGCTCCATTCTCTTCCGCCATTTTGCCCGTGATTTACATCAGTCCATTTTTTCTTATCTATTTTAGATAGATCCTTCCGAGAGATCCAGAGTGACGGTAAGTCATTAAACAAACCAAAAAATTGAAGAAAACAAATAACATTAGACGAATTACCCGCAAATACTTGGCACGAACTCGGATTTATGAAAGGCCAGAATTATTCACCTTTGAACTGCAAGTTTACGGATATGAAAGAAACGTTGGCATTTAATAATATGGTACAATTGTAGTTCAACACAGTCACTTGAATTATTCAAGAAAAATACATTATTACCCTCGGCTAATTCATTATTCTCTTCCTTTCCTTTAGCGATGGTTGATAGTTTTGCAGGAAATAAGTATTTCGTTGGCTTATCTAAGACTACACAAGGAGTAATGATCAAGTAGTAATGATCGGCAAAATTTGCGTCATAACTATTAGCTCATGGCAGACGTCCTAAATAGCAATTTACTATCCTTATGTTAGATTTGGTACAAGGTCACAAGCCAGGATAACCCAGTGATTAACCCAGTCTACCAACTCGCCAGGATAACCCAGGATAACCCAGTCTACCAACTCGCTACTTGCTCTGTTTTCCCGACCGTCACTCCCCACATTAAAGTCAGGGGGAATAGATTTTTAAGAAACTGTTATTCAAGTAGCCTTTTTATGACGTAGAATGTATTTTACACATCAATTTTTGCAGGTTGTGAAAATCTATGAATTCAGTAAAATTTTGATTTACCAGGTTCAAATAGTTCAAATATATTACATATATATGACATTTACTTGAATATTGCGTACCTGTCGTGGTCGCTCCTTGTCGTGGTGGATGAGTTTAAGTCGTCCACTTACTTTAAGAGCGATCCCGTTGGGAGTTCTAAACTCCTAGGGCCTCCCTTGGCGGTCACGTCTAAGACGAGGATTCAGACTAAGCGCGCCCAATCAAAAAGATCCCCAACGGTGGAATAAGTGTATGATGATTACAAGAGATCTTAACGCTTGAACCAGAGTATGAAGAGGGCTACGCATGACCGACATACTACAGAAGGCGTCACTCGAAGTTATAAGTTGTCAGCGGCAGTCCGTTACAAATTCTTAACTGGATTCTGCATGTCTCATTCCATATGTGTCGCAGAAGGTCATGAAGTATATGGGTCACTTCCTGGCAAGTTGAGGTCCACCTTAAACAAATTCGCGACATCGAAATTTTCTTCTACTCTGATTTTCTTTCACCTTCAACCAACTCTTGCAAAGCAAAACGGCAATAGGGAATGGATGATAGGAGCAGTTTTTGGTGAAACTGGAAGCTTCTAGTCCTCAACCTGCACATTTGAGGTGAATTTAGTCATCAACGCTAACTTTATAAAGGAAGCGATCAACAAAGAAGATATGAAATTCGAAGACGACTTGAATATAACGTTTATATAAATGATTGTTTCACACATGTAGTCTTTAAGAAAATCTTCCATTATTTACTTTCCAAGAATAATAAAAATCATCATGTAAAAAAATGTCCCATTTTTTTAAAAGAACGATTTGTTTACAACGATGTGGAGTGTAAAATGTCCGAAGGAATATGAAAATCTCCTCTGTATCCAACAAAAGTGATACTATGTGTCTGGTGGGATTAGAAGGACATTGAGTATTACAAGCTCTTTCCGGAAAAATCAGATCATTTTTAATTAAGAAGTTCGAACAAAAGTATTGTTCCCAATTGAACAATTAAAGGCGGCAAATCGATGAAAAAAAATGCCTTTCGAAATTTATTCAAACATCGAAAGGTGTCCTAAAAAGGGACTTTCAAACAGTACCAGACATCACGTCTCTTTGCATAGCCGACAAAAATGGATAGAGCTTGGCTGAGTTATTGCTTCCACCACAATGACCTGACTTTTCACCTTCGGATTATCACTTATTTCGATTTTTACATCATTCTCTTAATAGGAAGAAGTATTTAGACGAATTCATTACCCAAAAAGGTACAAAGCTTTGGGAAGATGGAATCATGAAAGCTGTCTGTGAATTCAAAGATGGGGAATAAGAAAGTTAAAAAAGAATATGCCACATATATCCCCTAAAGGGATATCATATTCTAAGAATAAAAGATACAATAGCCGGAAGGTGCAAAATACGTAAGAAGGTAAGAGGGAGGTATCCAAGGGAGTATCTGAATAGCATCTTGAAATGCAAAACGAATTTAAAACATTATGAACCTTTATTCAAACAAAGATATAAGAGGGAGTAAATGGGAAATAATATTATCCCTAAAAAGCCGGAATGCATCAATAGGTATTCTAAGAATAGGTGGAAATAAATGAAAATGAGGAATAAGTTTTAACAGTCGAACCAAGAATGGAGGAGTAGGTGGAAATTGGGAAATTTCTGAAAAATGTAGAAAAAGTAAATAAGAAAGAATGTAAATGTCAAAATCAAGGTAAAATGTAAGTACAGAAAATGTAAGAAGGAATAGGTGGAATATATCTGATGAATGTTTTTTGAAGGAATAGGTGGAGGGGAAGTTAAGAGGGAGTAGGTGGAATTGGAACACCGGAAAAGGGAAGAAAAGGTATTGAAGGTAAGAGGGAGTAGGTGGAAAGAGGAAAATAAGAAAAAGAGGAATGTAAGAGGGAGGTCCAAAAACTAAAAAAATGTAAGAAGGAATATCAAGAAGAAGAGGGAGCTATTTCTGTTAGAAACAGGGAAATAAGAAAGAATGTAAGAAGGAATAGGTGAAAGGGGAAGTAAGGTAAGAGGGAGTGGTGGGAAAGGGAAATAAGAAGGTAAGAGGGAGGTATCAATCCTCTTATATAGAATGTGAATGGTGGGCAGAGATGGGAGAAAAGAGGGAAGAATGTAAGAGGGAGTAGGTGGAAAAGAGGAAATAAGAAAGAATGTAAGAAGGGAATTCTATGGGAGAATGTTGGAAATAACATGGACTGAACATGTGAGCAATGAGGAGGGGAGTTTTTAACAAGAAAGAGCACAGGTGTACAACCAGGTAGAGACAAGGGGAAATAAGAAGGCAAGAGGAGTTGTAAGAGGGAGATTAAAAGAAAATGAGGAAAAGGGGAAGTAAGAAGGTAAGAGGAGTAGGTAAGAGGGAAAGAAGGGGGGAAGAAGGCAAAGGGGAGTAGGTGAAAGAAGGGAAGAATAGGTAGAAAGGGAGGGAGGTAAGGGGAGCAGGTGGAAAGAGGGAAATAAGAAGGAAGTAAAAGAGGGAAGAAATGGGAAGAGGGTAGGTGGAAAGGGGAAGAAGGTAAGAGGGAGGGAAGGAATGTAAGAGGGAGCAGGTGAAGGAATAGGTGGGAAAGAGGAAGAAGGTAAGAGGGAGTAGGTGGAAGAGGAAGAAGGTAGGGAGCGGAAAGAATGGGAAAGGTGAGGGAAATAAGAAGGAAAGAGGAGAGGAGGTGAAAGAGGAAGAAAGAATGTAAGAGGGAAAGAGGAACAATAGGTAAGAGGAGTAGGTGGAAAAGAGGGAAGAATGTAAGAAGGGTGGAAGAGGGAAATAAGAAAGAATGTAAGAAGGAATGGAAAGAGGAAGGTAAATAAGAAGGTAAGAGGGAGTAGGGTGAAAGGGGGGAATGTAAGAAGAAGTAGAAAGGGGGAAGTAAGAAGGTAAGAGGGAGAGGGAAGAAGGTAGAAAAGAGGGAAGAATGTAAGAGGGAGTAGGTGAGGAAATAAGAAGGTGGAAGTAAGAAGGGAGTAAGAGGGAAATAAGAAGGGGTAGGGAGTGGAAAGGGAAGGAAGAATGTAAATAAGAAAGAAATGTAAGAAGGAATAGGTGGAAAGGGGGAAGTGGAAAGGGAGGTGAAAGGAAATAAGAAGAAGGGGAGTGGTAAGAAGGAAATAAGAAAGAATGTGAAGGAATAGGTGGAAAGAGTGGGAAGTAAGAAGGTAAGAGGGAGTAGGGGAAAGAGGGAAATAAGAAGGTAAGAAAGGTGGGAAAGGGAAAATGCAAGAAAGAAAATGAAAGAATGTAAGAAGGAATAGGTGGAAAGAAAAGGGGAGGTGGAAAGAGGGAAATAAGAAGGGTGGGAAAGAGGGAAGAATAAGAGGGGAGTAGGTGGGAAAAGAGGGAAACAAGAAGGTAAGAGGGAAGAATGTAAGAGGGAGTGGTGGAAAAGAGGAAATAAGAATGTAAGAGGGAGTAGGTGGAAAGAGGAAAACAAAAGAATGAGGGAAATAAGAAAAGAAATGGAATAAAGGGGAAGTAAGAAGGTAAAGGGAGGGGAAAAGAGGGGAAATAAGAATGTAAAGAGGGGAGAGGAAATAAGAAAGAATGTAAGAAGGAATAGGTGGAAAGAAGAAGGTAAGAGGGAAAGAGGGAAATAAGAAGGAGAGGGAGTAGGGAAAGAGGGAAGAAATGCAAAAGAAAAGGGAAATAAGAAAGAAGGCAAGAAGGAATAGGGTGAAAGGGGGAAGTAAGAAGGTAAGAGGGAGTAGGGTGGAAGAGAGGGAAATAAGAAGGTAAGAGGGGAAAAGAGGGAAGAATGTAAAGGGAGGAGGAAGAACAGGGGAGAGGTGGAAAGAGGAAATAAGAAGAATGTAAGAAGGAAGGCAAGGGGAGCAGGTGAAAGAGGGAAATAAGAAGGTAAGAAGGGTAAAGAGGGAAGTAGAGGGAGTAGGGGAAAGAGGGAAAGAATGTACGAGGAAAGGGGGGCAGGGTGGGGAGAAAAGAGGAAATAAGAAAGAAAGAATGTGAGGGAGTAGGGGAAAAGGAAATAAGAAAGAATGTAGTGGAAAAGGTGAAAGGGGGGAAGTAAGAAGGTAAGAGGGAGTAGGTGGGAGAGGGGAAGAAGGTAAAGAGGGAAGAATGTAAGAGAGGGAGTAGGTGGAAAGAGGAATAAAAGAAAATAAGAAAGAATGTAAGAAGGAATAGGTGAAAGGGGGAAATAAGAAGGGTAGAGGGAGTAGGTGGAAAAGAGGGAAATAAGAAGGGGGGAGTAGGTGGAAAGAGGGAAGAATGTAGGTGGAAGAGGAAAGAATGAAAGGGAGTAGGTGGAAAGAGGGAAACAAGAAAAGGTGGAAAGAAAGTAAGAAGAAGGAATAGGTGGAAAAAGAGGGAAGAATGGGAGGGAGAAGAAGAGGAAATAAGAAAGGAAGGAATAGGAAAGAAGAGGGAGAAAGAAAATAAGAAGGAGTAGGTGGAAAGAGGGAAGAATGTAAGAGGGAGAAGGGAAAGAGGGAAGAATGTAAGAGGGAAGGGAATAGGTGAAAAGGTAGGGAAATAAGAAAGAATGTAGGGAAAGAGGGAAGAATGAATAGGTGGGAAAATAAGGGAAGATGAATAGGTGGGAAAGAGGGAAGTAAGAAGGTAGGGGAAGGTGGAGGTGGGGAAAGAGGGAAGGTGGAAAGAGGAAATAAGAAAGAATGAAGAAGGAATAGGTGGAAAGGGGGAAAGAAGGCAAAGAAAAGGGGAAATAAGAAGGAATAGGTGGAAAGAGGGAAGAAATGTAAGAGGGAGTTGCAGAGGGAAGGCAGGGGAGTGGAAAGAGGGAAGAAATGTAAGAGGGAGTAGGGTGAAAGAGGGGAAAAAGAAGGTAAGAGGGAGAGGTGAAAGAGGAAGAATGTAAGGTGGAAAGAAAATAAGAAGGAATAGGTGGAAAGAGGGAAAGAGGGAGCAAAGAGGGAAATAAGAAAGTAGGTGGGGGGGTAAGAGGAAAGGGAGTAGGTGGGAAAGAGGAAATAAGAATGTAAGAGGGAGTAGGTGGGAAAGAGGGAAATAAGAAGGTAAGAGGGAGTAGGTGGGAAAGGGGAAGAAATGTAAGAGGGAGTAGGTGAAAAGAGGGAAATGTAAAGAAAGGTGGAAAGAGGGAAGTAAGAAGAATAGGGAGGTGGAAAGGGAAAATAAGAAGGTAAGAGGGAGTAGGTGGGAAAGAGGGAAGAATGTATGAGAGGGAAAGAGGGAAATAAGGGAAGGAATAGGTGGAAAAGAGTGGGAGTAAGAAGGAAAAGAGGGAAATAAGAAGGAATAAGAAAGAAGAAAAGGTGGAAAGAGGGAAATAAGAAAGAATGAAAAGGTGGGAAAGGGGAAGTAAGAAGGTAAGAGGGGAGTAGGTGGAAAGAGGAAATAAGACCCACGAGGGGAAAGAGGAAGGTGGGGGAGTAGGTGGAAAGAGGGAAAGAATGAGGGGAGGTAAAGAGGAGGAATAGGTGAAAAGAAAAGAAGGAAGCAGGTGGGAAAGAGGGAAGAATGTGAGGGAGTAGGTGAAAGAGGGGGAAAGAATGTAAGAAGGAATAGGTGAAAGGGGAGGGAAAAGAGGGAAATAAGAAAGAAATGTAAGAAAGAAGGAATAGGTGGAAAAAAAGAAGGTAAGGGAAGAAGGTAAGAGGGAAGAGGGAAGAATGTACGAGGGAGTAGGTAAAAGGAAGAAAGAAGAAGAAGAAGAAGGTAAGAGGGAGTGGGAAAGAGGAGGAGGGTGGAAAGAGGGAAGAATGTAAGAAAGGTGGAAGGGGAAATAAGAAGGAAGGAATAGGTGGAAAGAGGGAAGTAAGAAGGTAAGAGGGAGTAGGTGGAAAGAGGGAAATAAGAAGGAAGAGGAGTAGGTGAAAGAGGGAAGAATGTGAGGGAGTAGGTGGAAAGAGGGAAAAGAAATGAAAGAATGGTAAAGAAGGAAGGCAAGAGGGAGTAGGTGGAAAAGGGCAGAGGGAGAAAGTAAGAGGGAGTAGGTGGAAAGGGAAATAAGAAAGGAAGGAAAGGTGGAGGGAAAAGGTAAGAAGGGTAAAGAGGAAATAAGAAGGTAAGAGGGAGTAGGTGGAAAGAGGGAAGAATGTAAGAGGGAGTAGGTGGAAAGAGGGAAATAAGAAAGAATGTAAGAAGGAATAGGTGGAAAGGGGGAAGTAAGAAGGTAAGAGGGAGTAGGTGGAAAGAGGGAAATAAGAAGGTAAGAGGGAGTAGGTGGAAAGAGGGAAGAATGTACGAGGGAGTAGGTGGAAAGAGGGAAATAAGAAAGAATGTAAGAAGGAATAGGTGGAAAGAGGGAAGTAAGAAGGTAAGAGGGAGTAGGTGGAAAGAGGGAAATAAGAAGGTAAGAGGGAGTAGGTGGAAAGAGGGAAGAATGTAAGAGGGAGTAGGTGGAAAGAGGGAAATAAGAAAGAATGTAAGAAGGAATAGGTGGAAAGAGGGAAGTAAGAAGGTAAGAGGGAGTAGGTGGAAGAGGAAATACAGTAAGAGGGAGAGGTGGAAAGAGGGAAGAATGTACGAGGAGTAGGTGAAGAGGGAAATAAGAAAGAATGTAAGAAGAATAGGTGGAAAGGGGGAAGTAAGGCAAGAGGGTAGGGGTGGAAAGAGGGAAATAAGAAGGTAAGAGGGAGTGGAAAGAGGGAAGAAAGAGGAGGGTAAGAGGGAAGAATGTTGAAAGACAAAGTAAGAGAAGGAAAGGGAATGAAAGGGAAGAAGGTAAGAGGGAATAGGTAGGTGGAAAGAGGGGAAGAATGGTAAGAGGGAGTAGGTGGAAAGAGGGGAAATAAGAAAGAAAAAGGTAAGAAAATAGGTGGAAAGAGGAAGTAAGAAGGTAAGAGGAGTAGGTGAAGAAAATAAGAAGGTAAGAGGGAGGGTGGGAAAGAGGGAAGAAATGTAAGAAGAAGGAATAGGTAAGAGGGAACAAGAAAGAAGGAAAGAGGGAAATAAGGTGGAAAGAGGAAGAAAGAAGGAGGGAATGTAAGAAGGTGGAAAGAGGGGAAAGGTGGAAGAAGGTAAGAGGGAGTAGGTGGAAAGAGGGAAGAATGTAAGAGGGAGTAGGTGGAAAGAGGGAAATAAGAAAGAATGTAAGAAGGAATAGGTGGAAAGAAGGGGGAAGAAAGAGGGGAAGAATACGGGGGAGGGTGGAAAGAGGGAAATAAGAAAAGAATGTAAGAGGGAGAGGGGGGAAGAAGGTGGGGAGTAGGGGAAAGAGAAAAAGGAGGGGAGTAGGTGGGAAAAGAAGAATGGAAGTAGGTGGAAAGAAAAATAAGAAAGAATGTAAGAAGGAAAGAAGGAAGGTAAGAAAAGAGGGAAATAAGAAGGTAAGAGGGAGTAGGTGGAAAGAGGAAAATAAAAGAAGGTAAGAGGAGAAGGAAAGGGGGAAGAATGAAGGGAGAAGTGGAAGAGGGGAACAAGAGGGAAGGTGGGAATAGGTGGAAAATAGGAAAAAGAAGGTAAGAGGGAATAGGTGGAAAGAGGAAGAAGTAGGGTAAGAGGGAAGAATGTACGAAGTAGGGGAAAGGAAATAAGAGGGAAATAAGAAAGAAGGAAGTAAGAAGGAATAGGGTGGAAGAAGGGAAGTAAGAAGGGAAGAATGGGAGGGAGTGGAAAGAGGGAAGCAAGAAGGTAAGAAAAGAAGAGGGAAGTAGGGGAGAAAAGAGGGAAGAATGTACGAGGGAGTAGGTGGAAAGAGGGAAATAAGAAAGAATGTAAGAAGGAATAGGTGGAAAGAGGGAAGTAAGAAGGTAAGAGGGAGTAGGTGGAAAGAGGGAAGTAAGAAGGTAAAGAGGGGAAATAAGGGTGGGGAAAGAGGGAAGAATGAAGAGGGGAGGTGGAAAGAGGGAAATAAGAAAGAATGTAAGAAGGAATAGGTGGAAAGAGGGAAATAAGAAAGTAAGAGGGGAAGGAAAGGGGAAAGAAAAGTAAGGAAAGAGGGAAATAAGAAGGAATGTAAGAAGGAATAGGTGAAAAGAGGAGGGGAGTAGGTGGAAAGAGGGAAATAAGAAAGAATGTACGAAGGAAGGGAGTAGGTGGAAAAAAGAACAAGGAAATAAGAAGGTAAGGGGAGGTGGAAAGAAATAAGGGAATAGGAAAGAGGGAAGAATAGGAAAGAGGAAATAAGAAAGAATGAAGAAGAAGGGAAAGAGGGAAATAAGAAGGTAAGAGGGAGAAAGGGAGAAAGAGGAAATAAGAAGGTAATAGGTGGGAAAGAGGGAAGTAAGAAGGTAAAAGAGGGGAAAAGAAGGTAAGAGGGAGAAGTTGGAAGAGGGAAGAATGTAAGAGGGAGTAGGTGAAGAGGGAATAAGAAAGAATGTAAGAAGGAATAGGGAAAGGGGGGAAGTAAGAAGGCAAGGGGGAGAGGTGGAAAGAGGAAGAATGTAAGAGGGAGTAGGTGGAAAAGAGGAAATAAGAAAGAGGGAGGGTGAAAGAGGGAAGAATGTAGGGGAGAAAAAGAGGGAAGCAGAAGGTAAGAGGAACAGGTGGAAAGGGGGAAGTAAGAAGGTAAGAGGAGGGTGGAAAAGAGGAAATAAGAAGGCAGAGGGAGTAGGTGGAAAGAGGGAAATAAGGGAAATAAGAAGGTAAGAAGGAATAGGTGAAAGAGGGAAGAAGGTAAGAGGGAGGGAGTGGAAAGAGGGAAATAAGAAGGTAAGAGGGAGAAGGGAAAGAGGGAAGAACAAAGGAGGGAGAGGTGGAAAGAGGGAAATAAGAAAGAAGGTAAGAAGGAATAGGGTGGGAAAAGAGGGAAATAAGAAGGTAAGAGGGGAGAAGGGAAAGAGGGAAATAAGAAGGTAAGAGGGAGTAGGTGGAAAGAGGGAAGTAAGAAGGTGAGAAGAAGGTAAATAAGAAAAGAAGAACAAGAGGGAGTAGGTGGGAAAGAGGGAAAATAAGAAAGTGGAAGAAGGAATAGGAAAGGGGAAGTAAGAAGGTAAGAGGGAGTAGGTGGAAAGAGGAAATAAGAAGGTAAGAAAAGAGGGAAAAATGGGAGTACGAGGGAAATAAGAAAGAATGGAATAGGTGAAGAGGGAAATAAGAAAAGTAGAAAGGAATGCAAGAGGGAATAGGTGGAAGAGTAGGTGAAATGTAAGAAGTAGTAAGAGGGAAATAAGAAAGAATGTAGGGAATAGGAAAAGAGGGAAATAAGAAGGTAAGAGGGAGAAGGAAAAGGGAAGAATAAGAGGGAGTAGGTGAAAGGGAAAATAAGAAAGAATGGAAAAGGAATAGGAAATAAGAAAAATGTAAGAAGGAATAGGTGGAAAGAGGGAAATAAGAAAGAAAGGGAGTAGGTGGGAGGGAAGAATGGAAAGAGAGGGAATAAGAAGAATAAGGGGGAAGGAGGGAGTAGGGTGGAAAAGAGGGAAGAATGTACAATGGGAGTAGGTGGAAATAAGAAAGAATGGAAGGAATAGGTGGAAAGAGAAGAAGGTAAGAGGGAGTAGGGGTGAAAGAGGGAAATAAGAAGGTGAGGGAGAAGGGAAAGAGGGGAAGAATGGCCGAGGGAGTAGGTGGGAAAGAGGAAATAAGAAAGAATGTGTTAATGAATAGGTAGCAAGTAAGAAGGTAAGAGGGAGTAGGTGGGAAAGAGGGAAATAAGAAGGTAAGAGGGGAGGTAGGTGGAAAGAGGGAAGAAATGTAAGAGGGGAGAGAGGTGGGAAAGAGGGAAATAAGAAAGAATGTAAGAAGGAAATAGGGGTGAAAGAGGGAAGTAAGAAGGTAAGAGGGAGGTGGAAAGAGGAACAAGAAGGTAAGAGGGGAGAGGTGGGGAAAAGAGGAAGAATGTACGAGGGAGTAGGTGGAAAGAGGGAAATAAGAAAGAATGTAAGAAGGAATAGGTGGAAAGAGGGAAGTAAGAAGGTAAGAGGGAGTAGGTGGAAAGAGGGAAGAATGTACGAGGGAGTAGGTGGAAAGAGGGAAATAAGAAAGAATGTAAGAAGGAATAGGTGGGGGGAAAGAAGGGAGGAGTAGGGAAAGAGGGAAATAAGAAGGTAAGAGGGGAGAGGTGGAGGAGGGAATAAGGGGAGTAGGTAAGAGGGAAATAAGGAATGAAGAAGGAATAGGGAAAGAAAGTAAGAAGGTAAGAGGGAGTAGGTGGAAAGAGGGAAATAAGAAAGAAGGGGAAGAAATGGAGGGGAGTAGGTGAAAGAGGGAAATTAAGAAGGTGGTGGAAAGAGGGAAGTAAGAAGGTAAGAGGGAGGAAGAACAAGAGGGAGTAGGTGGGAAGAGGAAATAAGAAAGAATGAGAAGGAAGAAGGAAGTAAGAGGAAGAGGGAAGAATAAGGTGGGAAGGGAAATAAGAGGGGAATAGGTGGAAAGGGGGAAGTAAGAAGGTAAGAAAAGAGGGAAGGGAAAGAGGAAGAATGTACGAGGGAGTAGGTGAAGAGGAAATAAGAAAATGAAGGAATAGGTGGAAAGAGGAGTAGGTGAAAGAGGGAAATAAGAAAGAAAGAATGTACGAGGGGAGTAGGTGGGAAAGGAAATAGAAAAACAGGGAATGGAAAGAGGGAAAAGAAGGTAAGAAGGTAAGAGGGAAGTAGGGGTGGGAAAGAAAGAAGGAATAGGGAAAGTAAAAGGTAAGGTAAGAGGGAGTAGGTGGGAAAGAGGGAAGAATGTACGAAGGGAAGGAATAGGAAAGAGGGAAAAGAAGGTAAGAGGGGAAAAAGAAAAAGAAGGTAAGAGGGAAGCAAGAAGGTAAGAATAGGTGGGGAAAGAGGAAATAAGAAAATAAGAAGGTAAGAGGGAGTAAAGGTGGAAAAGAGGAGGGAAGTGTACGAGAGAGAATGGGTGGAAAGAGGGAAACAAGAAAATGTAAGAAGGAATAGGTGGAAAGAGGAAGTAAGAAGGTAGAGGGAGTAGGTGGAAGAGGGGAATGTACGAGGGAAGTAAGAAGGTGGAAAAAGAGGGAAGAATGTACGAGGGAGTAGAATGTAAGAGGGAAATAAGAAAAACAAGAATAGGTGGAAAGGGGAAGTAAGAAAGGTAAAGAGGGAAGTAAGGGGAAGAGGGAAATAAGAAAGAGGGAAGAAAGAAATAGGGAATAAAGAGGGAGAAGGAAGGGAGGAAAGGGAAAGAATGAGGGAAAAAAGAAGAAGGTAAGAAGGAATAGGTGAGGGGAAAAGAGGGAAGTAAGAAGGTAAGAGGGAAGGGAAGAGGGAAGAGTAGGGAGTGGAAAAGAGGGAAAATGAGGGAAAACAAGAAGGAATAGGTGAAAGAGGGGAAGAAGAAGGTAAGAGGGAGGGGAAAAGAAGTAAGAAGGTAAGAGGGATGTGGGAAAGAAAGAATAGAGGGAGAGGAAGAAAGAAGGAAGAAGGAATAGGTGGAGGTAAGAAGGAATAGGTGGAAGGTAAAGAGGTAAGAAAGGTAAGAGGGAGTAGGTGGTGGAAAGGGAAGAATGCAAGGGAAGGTAAAGAGGGAAATAAGAAAAATGTAAGAAGGAATAGGTGGAAAGAGGGAAGAATGGGAAAGAGGGGAAAGGTGAAGGAATAGGGGAAAGAGGGAAGTAAGAAAAAAAAAAGAGGAAAGGTGGAAAAGGGAAATAAGAAAGAAGGAGGGTGGTAGTAATAAGAAAAATGGAAGGAATAGGTGGAAAGAGGGAAGTAAGAAGGTAAGGGAGGGTAGAAAGAAGGTAGGTAAGAAGGAGGTGGAAAGAGGGAAGAATGTACGAGGGAGTAGGAAAAGGTAAGAAAAAATGTAAGAGGGAGTAGGTGGAAAGAGGGAAGTAAGAAGGTAAGAGGGAAGTAAGAAGGTAAGAGGGAGTAGGTGGAAAGAGGGAAGAATGTACGAGGGAGTAGGTGGAAAGAGGGAAATAAGAAAAAGAATGTAGAAAGAAGGGGTAAGAAGGAAGAGGGAAGGAAGGTGAGGAGAGGTGGAAAGAGAAGGTAAGAGGGAGTAGGTGGAAAAGGGAAATAAGAAAAAAACAAGAAGGAATAGGTGGGAAGGTGGAAGTAAGAAGGTAAGGAAGTGTAGAAGGTATGGGAAGGGGTAGAGGGGTGGAAGAGGGAAAGTAAGAAAAATGTAAAGAAGGAAGAGGGAGTAGGTGGAAAGAGGGAAAGTGCAAGGAAGGTGGAAGAAATGAGGGGAGTAGGGAAAAGAAAACAGTAGGGAAGGGTGGAAGAAGGTGGAAAAAGAGGGAAGCAGAAGGGGGAAGGGAGTAAGAGGGAGTGGAAAGAGGGGAAGAATGTAAGAGGGGAGTAGGGAAATAAGTGGAAGGTGGAAAGAGGAAATAAGAAAAAAAATGAAAGAAGGAATAGGTGGAAGAAGGGTAAAAGAGGGAAAATAACCAGGTAGGTGGAAAAGAGGGAAATAAGAAAAATGTAAGGGGAAGGAATAGGTGGAAGAAGGGGTGGGGAAGAAGAAAAGAATGTAAGAAGGGAGGGTGGAAGAGGGAAAAGAAAAATAAGAAAGAGGGAAGGAAATGAGGAGTGGGTAAGAAGAAAGAGAGGGAAATAAGAAGGTAAGAAGGAAGTAGGTGGAAAGGAAAGGAAGAATGTAAGAGGGAGGGTGGAAAGAGGGAAAATGTACGAAGGGGAGAGGTGGAAAGAAAGAAAAGGGAAAGGAATAGGAAAGAGGGAGGTAAGAGGGAAGGTAGAGAAGTAAGGTGGAAAGAGGAAGAAAGAAGAAAATAAGGTAATGAGGGAATAGGTGGAAGAGGGAAGTAAGAAAGGTAAGAGGGGAGTAAAGGAAAGAGCAAAAAACTCCCTAAAGAACTTGTATAAATGGATAGCAAATGAAACTTGGAGGGATAGTAACGAGAGATATATTGCTTGGAGATTTAAAGGATAGGAAGTTGTGGATAGCCCTGATCCCCTATTCCCTGAAGGAGCTCATCACATAAGATAATGGCATATAAAAAGCAAAAATATTTACACGACGGAAAGTTTATATTCAAATTTTTACCGGAAGTCAGTAAAAAGTTATGAAATATAGAAATAATAAACAAAGGACGTTCATTGGTCTTTAACCAAGTTTGTATGTCTGTATGTAAGTGTGAGTGCTTTATGACATTCGCATTTCGGACATGAGACCCGGGTTCGAGTCTAATCATGGTTGATTTGTTAGGAAGGTGACCTTGTTGATGTTAATAGTCTCATGAAGCGATTCCAGTGGAAGGCACATTTGGAATGTGCCTGAAAACTTTGGAAAGTTCTCTTTCCGACGATGGGACCCGGTTTTGAATGTTACCATGGTTGATTTGTCAGAAAGTTGATTTCTTGAAGGTATCGATCTAATGAGACGATCTAGTGCGCGGAACGTTTGGGAAGTGCTTTCACCCAAACCATGTGAATTAAATTGGGTAGACGGAACTGTTCGAAAGCCTTTGATGGCCGTGC
>CAHIKZ030002445.1:925000-930000 GCA_903632075.3 Acanthosepion pharaonis | reverse complement strand
TCCATATCATTCCTTTCTCACTATTTATCGTTGCTAACACTTTTTTTTACTGAAAAACAATTATGATATTTGTATTCATTGACTTGATTAATAATTAATGTTGATTTTTTTTTTAACTCCTGACGTAAACTTTAAATATTTTTCTTCTTCTCATTATTAACTGTTTTTAATTGATTTGTTGAATATTTGTGTTTTGTGAATTATTTTATGTTTGTCCTTTCTTTTTCATAAAGGTTTGTACCATTGAGCAAATGTCAATTATTTCATTATCAATGATAAAAATTCTTCTTTCTTTATCAGAACAGCACAATATTAATATCAGTCAAATTTTAATGTATTATGCTCTTATGTTTTATCTAAATTTTCAAGCGCTTTTATGTATCTGTATAACTGAGAAACATGGTAGAATTGCTATAATTGATAAGAACACTTACAATGATTTTCACCTTAAGAGTTAATTTATATCGAGCCCTTCCAGCCATCCCTCAGAAAATAGACTTTTGAGTGATTTTTTAATTTCTTTACGGCCCATCAAACTTTTAAATTATTTAAAGCCAGAAAATATTTTTAGAGCGTAAGAATTTATTTAAGATAATAATGATTTATTGATACAAGTCCTACTAATTAACCTATAGCTGGGGGAGAAGAGGTGCCATTATACCTTTCCCAAAAGTATATGTGCGTAAGAGAATATAAAAAACCCGACTGGAATTCGAACTCAACTCTCCGATTTCCCAACTCGACGTTGCTTTATATATTTAGTATATAATATCTTTTCTTTTTGATACTACCACGTTCGGGTCATGTATACTTTTTTTTTTAAATTGTTATTGTTTTTTTAATACGTCCATTTTAACCTCAATTATGGGAATATAGAACGTTTATTCAATGATGCAAATGTTTATAAAGATCGATAAAAGAAAAAATATTTCGTGTGACAAAAATGCAGTAAGTCAATTAAAATGTTAGTTGATAATGAGAATAAAAAATGGTCAAAATAGCAATTTTTTGTAAGAAAATCGCATCGATATTAGAGAGACGATTAAAATGTTTAGAGTAATGTATTTTATTGACTATTTATAGACTTTTTAAGTCAATTTCATCCCAAGTAAGGCTATAATGCCACTAAGACGCAATGGGTTACTTAGAGTGAAAGAAATTGCGAATACTTTAGTGCGGGAAACAGACAATAAAAGGACAATAAAAGAAAAGGTATCAGGAAGAGAGAAGATGGCGGATGGCGTTGCATTTAGTTTTTTGAAGATTTTAGGTGGCTGGGAGGTAAGAAATTAGAAAAGAGTTTTAACAGGCTAGAAGAGCAATAGAAGAAATTATTAAAATGGAACTCTGAAATGTTTTGTAATCTGGTTAAGTGTCTATGAAAAAAAATCAATAAATAAATAAATCTCCATAGACACTTAACCAGACTAGACGATGTCATCTTCCGCTTTAAATTTAGACACCCCAACCTTACCCTGACTTGAGCTCTTTGAATGTAACTGAGATATTGATACAAATTATTAACTCTTACGCCCATTTTTTTTAAATAATTGCTTTAGCCGTTACCATAGTTATTTTAATTTTAATAATGAATATGCTTACAAAACGCGTAAATTTCAGAAATTAGTTATTCAATTTCGCTTGAAGATGGAACAGAGCTTGGTACTTTAATTCAATTTAATTCAAATAATTATATAGAAGTTTCGGCTCTTGTTTTGAAACATGAGAACTCTTATGTAGCGATGGAATCATATTTTTAAATAAATAAATATATATATATATATATATATATAGTATTAACCACGAGTTATCCTAAAGAGTTAAGACAGTCATAAGCTAACAGATATAATAATATATATATATATATATATATATATATATATATATATATATATATATATATATATATATATATATATATATATGTGTGATGGTTACAACACTTGCTTTCAGACCCTGAAAACCGAACTCATCATAATCAGTTTATCGACGCCTTTGAAAAATGCCTGAAAAGTATACCACGGGTTGACCCAAGCCTTGTCAATAAAATTGTGTATACGGAACTGTTCGAGAGCCGTCGATGGTTTTACTAACATGAAGTCACTTGTCATTGTGACCGAGAATTTGATCGCACGACGTGGTTCAAACTGTAGATCATGATAGATTATACGCTCTCTCCCAGTAACTGTAACCAAATCCCACTCAGCATAGTTACAGTTTAAAACTGTAACGTCTCTATGAACAAACGCAAATGTACCTGGGCAGGTGCCTCCAGGAGGGATTGAGTAGCCGTACAAACAGAACGAGAGTAACCAAACATTATATATATATATATATATATATATATATATATATATATTGTGTGTGTATTTAGGCAGCATTTTTTCATTCATACATGTTTCATTAAATAATATAGACAAGTGTTGTCTATTTATTTTATGTAAATTCTTTTCATAACGTCTGATAAGCTTAATAACATTATCATTAAACGAAGAAAGAAAATCACAATATTGATCCATATTTTTTAATCCAATCTAAGTTTTCGGCTTACATAACCCATTATCAAAGATGACAATTACATTACAATATATTAAGCAATACACGGACAAGAATGTGATGATAGTCTGTTTCTGTTTACATGGATGATTTCCAAGCAACGATAAACACGTGGATATAAAACGCTGGAAGCGAAAATCGCACCGCAGCTAATGACGTGTGGTTGTACATAATGAAAGCTATTCTGAATGTGAAATTAATGTAAAAGTGGGTTGTAAATAAATTTCCTAAATAATAATAATAAAATAATAACTTTCCTCCAACTTCAAAGTTAAGAAATAAGATAAAAGTGACTGTAATAGAAAACTCTGCATTGTTTTAAACACCATGAATATTTTACCTGAAGCCAGAAAGAGGCTTGAAGACGTCTGTATATTGGGGTATAATTTCATTTTTAATTGACTTGACCTGTAGCCTACAATCAGATTATGGTTTATGCATGAAGCTGGATCAATATTCACAGTCTCAAACTTATTTTTCTTTGGATTTTAATGTTAATTTTACACAGTATAATATTTGATAACTCACCAGTGAATTGAAGACATTAACAAGTTAAATATTGAATATTTTTTTCTTTATTAGGCTACAGATTTATTGATCTAGCTATACCCATAGATATATACATATAGACAAACACATATGAGAGTTTGAATGTGTATAAATACGATCGGGTTCATTATCATATTTATTGTATTAAATAGAATAGAAAACGCACCAGTGTACAAAACGCACACTTATTTTGAATACAAAGTTTTGGAAAACAAACTACAGTTGTATTTGAATTTTTTATTAAACGAAAATTCAATCTGAAATTTTCTGCAAAGTTTATTTATTTGATTGCAGAACAAATTGAGGAAAATACCAAAATTTAATAAGTATTTTTTTAATAAGTATTTTTTTAATAAGTATTTTTTTAATAAGTATTTTTTTTAAAAAAAAAAAAGCTAGCGGAATTACAATTTTTCAAATGGCAGTTTTAGTTTTGTTACTTGAGGGCATCCATACTGTAAAACGACCAAAAGAAATGACGTTTTAGGCATGAAAAATGTAAACAAAGAAGAGAATAAAGTATTCACTGTGCCACGAAAAATATTCGACGTTAATAAGATTTCAAGTGACAGGCACCTGGCTCTTGACATGACATTACAACATTTCTTCGTTCACCATCAAACGTTTGGGTCATTTACTGGCACATCACGTGTTTCTATGGGGAGGAGGTTTTTTCCCCCAAATACAGGGGGATACCTCGTCAGAATTGACAGTTATTTACCAAGAAGAAATTCATTTTTATACTTTATTTAGCATGTTACTACTTCCGTTCGATTACTATCACAGAACCCCGAATTGTCTCTCTATCTCTCTCACGCACTCACACACACACATATATTATTATTATTATTATTATTATTATTATTATTAAATATAATAATGTTCAATACATATCGAAGTCCGACTCAATCACTCAAAATCACCCTCGACAAGAATTTAGTTATTCAACGTTATTACATCTAGTTTAATAATATTTATCGGCTTAATCTAATATTGAGCACTTTATCTGCAGAAATTATGTTAAATTTGATATACAATTATATTATTATATCTAGATTATATATATATATATATATATATTTTTTTCATATAGACAAAAGCAATTTACTCACTACAAATCCCTCTTTTGAATTAATGAGTGAGTAAATTGTTTTTTTCTATATGAAAAAATTATAATAAATAATTAGTGCTCTACTCTTGGTAATTGAGCCCTCTTTTGAATTAATGCTGTGAACGTTAGAAATTATTTTCGTTTTCATTACATATGATCAACCATCAATTTTGTGAGATAACATATATTGTTTACTAGAGTGTGTTTTGGTTTTTTTAATTATTTCACCCCAAGCTAGACGTGGGGAGGGAGCACTAGTACGCGGGGTGGGGTTACAGAGAGTGAAGGTGAAAGAAAAGACTAGATATTGGGAGATTGAGAAAAGGATAAAAGTTGAACGGGATTCAAGGAGACAGAAGATGGTGGTTAATATTGCATTTAAACTTTTGAAGATTGTAATTATGAGGGAAGCAAGAAAGGGAAAGACCTGGGGGGTGCGAGAAAAGAGACTGTTGGAATAGAAGTAGCGGTTATATTTTAACTATTTCGACAGTAAAAACGGTGGAACCTAGATACCAATCTAGTAGCATGCTTAAATTCATGTAGTCTTGGAACCAGTGTAAGAAAATCGTCAAAGTAGTTGCCATGAAAATATTTGTAGAAAAGACAGTGGGAAACAGTATTACGTCTGTGAGAAAATGATTGAAGTCGAGATGCCAAGTCAAGATCTGTTATACTGCAGATCATTCTTTGAATTTCTTAATCCTTGATGCTGATGCATGTTTAGGCCTGTTTGTTCAACACTCATACTGCCAACTTTTGGTTTATACAGCAACTATGCTGA
>CAHIKZ030002445.1:865000-920000 GCA_903632075.3 Acanthosepion pharaonis | reverse complement strand
TTTTTGTCATTTTAAATTTTAGGTATTTACTTAGAAATCATCTATTATATATACATACATGCATATATATATATATATATATATATTTATTAAAGACATTTTTAGGTTTAACGTTGTTATTTATAGATACAAGTATTTAAGCAAATGCTCTGTTTATGATAAACAGTATTAAATAACATTTACCGGCCTGAATGTCCGAGAAAATAGAAAATATTCGTCCTTTGACAGGATTCGAACCTGCATCCTATACGGAACCGTCATATACGCTGACGTGCCTTAACCGTCTCGGCCACAAAGAAACTTACGGTAGACAAGGTCGAATTTACTGTTTATAAACTTCAATCTTCCATGAATCTCGTACATTCATAACTGCTCTGGCGTATCGAATGTAAACAAATGACGTCATTTTCTATGAAAATTTCTCGGACATTCAGGCCGGTAAATGTTATTTAATACTGTTTATCATAAACAGAGCATTTGCTTAAATACTTGTATCTATAAATAACAACGTTAAACATAAAAATGTCTTTAATAAATAAATTGTCGGACCTTGTCCATTTCTTAACATATGACGTCATTTATATATATATATATATATATAAATATATATATATATATATATATGTATGTATTTCATTAAAAATGATAGACAAGATACTGTGATTAAGCTTTTTATTCAATTTTTCTTGTGTTCGAACAAGTGTTTTCTTTTCTGGACACAGTGCGTGTAGAAACTATCCATTATTTACGAGTTCAAATGCCCCTTAAAGAACTGTGTTCCTGATCAAACCGATTTCATAAATATTAACATTGGTCTCATTACTACATGCCTATCCAGACGACTTACGTTACACCTATCCGTCAATAGCTCCATCAAAACCCATTTAAACACATACAGAAATATACCAGACTTCATTCGAAAGATGTTAATAGAAAATACAAGCATAATAACCTCATCCAAAAAAAAAAAAAGATTTAAAATAATGGAAGCCTTAATAATAAATAAAGAAAAAGCCAACACTTAATAATATTAACTACGATCACGGCCACAATGTGCTGACAGTGATCGTAAAATAAAACATCCCTATAACTCTAGAAACACACACACAACTGCTACATTCAATTAAAAAGTAAAAATAAAATCATCCTTGATAATGGTTAAAAGTATAGTCGAAAGCGTTAGGAATTACAGAACATTTGAATATTTCCTACACACTCTGTGTCCAAAAAAGCAAACACTTGTTCGAACACATGAAGAAAATAAATAAAAAGCTTAATCGCAGTACTTTGTTTGTCATCTTTAATGAAACAAGCATAAATGAAGGATTGCTGCCTAAACACAATATATATATATATATATATATGTGTGTGTGTGTGTGTGTGTGTGTGTTATATTTTTAATACGATATATTTTTATTACTTCAAACGTTATTTTAGTGAATACGCATATATTAAAACAGCTATCCACTAAAATAATATTTGAAGTAATATATATATATATGTGTGTGTGTGTGTGTGTGTGTGTGTGTGTGTGTGTTAAAGAAAAACCAAAATCGTTGATGGAACCAACTGAGGACTTGCCAAAAGACCTAACATTCTAATCAAGAGAAAATTTTGAACAAGGACAGAAAAAAGAAAACAGGATCTATTAATATTAATTATATCTGTGTAATTTTCAGAAATATGGATCTTATAAATATTTGTTGGAATCATGTATATTTATGATGCTTTTTTTTTTCTTTTGGTGGTTTGTCCTTGACAGAACATTGTAGTAAATCGCCATGCAAAAATGGAGGTACCTGCGTGGGTTCAAATATGTGCCGCTGCCCAGCTGGTTTTAGTGGGGCCCTCTGTGAAATCGGTAAGTCTGTCTTATTATACTTTTTATTTTTTATTTTAAGCACGATTTTTCTATTATTTTGAACCTTACATAAACGAATCACTTGAAAGTGTCTTTGTCAACGTCTCTTCATTGCAACAGCGAGGTAACATCAAATTAAGGAGTTTTTTGACCTGCGTGAATAAAACGAAGAAGACATCTTCAATACGGCTCTAAAAATTTAAATAATTTTTTATTATTATTTTTCTTTCATATTGAAAGAAATGAATTACAAAGATTCTTTGTGAAACAACTTCACACAAAATGTTTTGTGTATCTTCTTTACAGTACAACTGAACCAACTGCATTAGTATAGAAGAAATGGAATGCGTCTACATGGGAAAATGTCTGTGACACGAATTTACGTTGTTTCATATATGCGTATAAATTGTAGCAGTCGGCAGCTGAATAAGCATTTTTGTGATAATAATCTAGTATACTCGAATAAATATGCGAAAAAATATGTGAGTAATTAATTAAGGTGTGAGAATTTCAGATTTGTATAACAAGCGAATGACCTCTGGTCAAAGGTTAACTGGAAAACTAATTAGCAAACTAAAAACTGATCACTTTTATAACAAAAAATCGGCTCCAGATAAAACAAAAATTAGATATATTAATCTCAAGTTTATTGGTTAATAAATATTTTCCCAATTTTTATATATCCATTTTAAAGAGGGCAAATATTCTTGATCATATTCTAAAGTGATACTCTAAAATTTCGTAGCAAACAGCAAATATTAATTGTCTACAAATTCAAAGGATACCGCATATGACGTCATTGATTCGTTAATATGAATATAGAAATTTAAATTTTAAAAGCCGACAAAAAGCCCAGAAATGAGTTAGTTTCTGAGTTTAAGTAATATAACTATTGCATTTTTCTACAATTCTGTAACGGGGTTACACACACACACACACACACACACACACACACACACACACACATATATATATATATATATATATATATATATATAGTCATCCACGGACTGTTTCGCTGTATCACAACTCATCAGTGTGGCTAGACATGTGGTTGCTTCAAGCCAGGATCTAAACCCGACCGATTTGACATCAGGCTATCAGCGCACGCAGAATAGAAAGGGGATTTTTAACGGATTATATACGAGATATAAGCATTACCGGCTATCGGAGTTCTCAATTCATATATATCAAGACCGAAGAGACACGTTATTTTACAGAAAAGTTCACGCACAAAAGCGATCCATCGTTGAAAAAGATCGCATGCCATTGAAATTTCTTTCCGCTCTTTTCTGAACTGTTTTGAATATTCTGGTCTGGAGTAATGAGCACGCACACACACACACACACACACACACACACACATATATATATATATATATATATATATATATATATATATATATATATATATATATATAGAGAGAGAGAGAGAGAGAGAGAGAGTTAGAGAGTTAGAGAGATTTATCTGTGGATGAAAACACCTGCGTAACTTGATTTCAATAAATAAGTCTTCTGGCGTTTATTTTAGAATTTTTTTATTTTTTTGTTTAGCATTTTGGATTTATTTTTTTAATAATGAGTATTCTGTTTTACTATATATGCTCGCCTTTAAACGTGTTAAACTACAGTAACGGACTACGTGTTGTTTTAGTCGTTAACCACCTGTATTAATGCTGTTTTATATATATATATATATATATATATATATATATATATTAATTTAAAGAAAAACAGACCACTTTAAGGCTCCATTGTAATAATTTATTTCACCAGAGAATTTTATCCTTCCTTGGATCCTCAGACTTCACTTTCAAAAGGTGAAATGAAAAATTAAATTAAATTTTACACTTTTGTCGCGCAGTATTAAGCTTATATAAGTTGACATAGAGGGTGTTGAATACTTAATATTGAGGATGCATATGTTCGAATTCCAGTCGAACCCATTCTAATACTCTTGGGAAAAGTATGAATTCTCCCACCAGACCGGTTTTTATAGCCTTGGATGGCAACTAGTCTACCGCAGAAAGAAATAGCAACCTACTGCGGGAAAAAAATCTTCTTCAGTCATATATCGAAAGATACATGATCGCCTAAGCGTGTATCACGCATAGCACATACGTGACTGTGCACTGAGGAATCCTGATGAGTTTCTATGAACATATGTATGTGTGTGTGCGACTGTTTTACATAACAAATATTTATTATTGTATATAATCTCTTTTCCTGTTGATGCACTTAATTCAGTGACAAATAATTATATATGTCAAACATTACGTAAGAAAGATTTGAAATCAAATTTCACTTAATAACTACATGTCATAGTATAGCCTCATTAATCTCCACTCTCATGTAGCATGGCTTCCTTATATCTGACTTTATTTTAAGCTACCATAAAATATTTTATAAAACCAGAAGTATAATCATAAAAACAACAACATCTGTAATTTAGTGAGAATCACAACCCTCGTGACATTACCCGGTAATATAAGAAGAAAGATATCCTCAGAAGTCATCGGATGTCAAGTTTCATAAAACTTATTTTCAAAAGAAACTTACACACCGTGCAATATTTCATGCTTTTTTGCACAGAGTTATTTATACTTTTATGCGTGTATGCATATTAAATCAAACCCTTATTGATGTTTTCTTATAACCGTATTTCTCTGATTATTATTATCAACATCAAGATTTTGATCTAATTATAGGAATTAATATAAAGGAAGTAATATTTTCACTGGCTGCGTCAAAGCCTGCATTTTTCACAAAACTATCCCTGCTCTTGCAATTGGTAAACATACGTTATCGCCTAAATTAAGAGAAGATATAATTACATAACTTTAATCCAAGGATATTGAATCGTCGCTATGAATGTATTAACCCCTCTCGAAAAGTCATGATGGAAATGTTTACGTTCCGCTCCTGAACTTGATGTAGTTAACAAAAATGTTTCGGAAAATTCTGGAATTTTGAGAGAATGTTGTTATTTTTTCTTTAGCTTGTCAACTTATTTGTTTGTTTGATTTTTCAAGTCTTTTAGCACTGTTCTCATTCCCTTGTGACAAGTCTAGTGTAACCCTATGCTTTCAACCAACGAACTACAAGTGGAGATATGTATATCACAAGACGATTTCAATCAACTTTTCTAACGTTTTTTGTTTTTATCGTCTCTATACCCCTCCTCCTCTTCCCCTCCTCCTCCTCTTCCCCTCCTCCTCCTCTTCCCCTCCTCATCCTCTTCCTCATCTTCCCCTCCTCCTTCTTCTTCTTTAAGCCTTAAATCCCATCCATTACCTCTTCAACACCTTTGTTGTCCCTACGTGTAATATATCCTTTTTTCTTTAGGGCACCAGTGCCTTCAGTCGTCTGACCTGTCTAAAACTTAAATCAAAATAGTAAAAAATGTGACCCGTTGTGAGAAATTGCTTTCTTCTCCATTTGAGTATGTTGATATTTCTGCTAGCTCACAAAATGTACTACTCTCAATATATATATATATATATATATATATATATATATATATATATATATATTGTGTGTGTATTTAGGCAGCTTCTTTTCATTCATACACGTTTCATTAAATAATATAGACAAGTGTTGTCTATTTATTTTATGTAAGTTCTTTTCATAACGTCTAAGTTTAATAACATTATCATTGAACGAAGAAAGAAATTCACAATATTGATCCATATTTTTTAATACAATCTAAGCTTTCGGCTTACATAAGCCATTATCAAAGATGTCAGTTACAACATATTAAGCAATGTACGGACAAGACAGTGATAATAGTCTGTGATTGTTTACATAGATAATTTCTAAGCAACGATAAACACGTGCATATAAGACGCTAGAAGCGAAAATCGCACCGCATCTCATGACGTCACACATGACCACGCGAGAGTGAATTGGAGAAGTATGAAGTATAGGAAGCCATTCGTATAAACCAATGGTTTCTGTTACCAATTATAGACATTTAAGGATATTTGTAGAGATTCCATAATTGATTTTGTTTAGGTTGGGTTTCAACTGTTTGATGTATAATGCTTCAAGGATTTTTAGTTTTTGTCTATTGTTTTCAGGTCGAAGTATAATTGTGTATATATATATGTGTGTGTGTGTGTACGGGCTGCAAAAATAGGTATACAGTATGTATTAAGTTATTACTTTTGTATAATTTCTGCAATAAGTTTTGTGCGCACATTTTATTTTTTCATTACTGTATACCTACTTTTGCATCCCCTATACCAAATCCTGTATATATAGACACTAATATAAAGACTATCGTAACAAAATGCGCTTTAATTATAAGTACGTATCACTCAATGGTCCTAAAAATCACCTAAGATTTATCATCTACTACAATAATTTTAAAACATCTAAATTAATTATTACCAACAACATCGTGCCTTATAAATTCCCCCTATATAAAAAAATAATATTGTCAATGAATTTTCATGCTCGTCTTGGAGATTGTATCCCCAACGCTAATAGTCAAAGAACAACATTAAATACTTAATTTGGGCATACATGCACTCCAATCTATCGCCGATTGTCTTGTCACCTGTCGAAACTTGGTGCAAATCTGTGCACATATCTATCAATACATCATGAACGACTAAATTACAACTAACAACATAAAACAAATACTAGCAGACGACACCAAAATACTCTACAACACCGAATGCACGGAAAGACTCAAAACTCTAATAGCTATTATTATTCAGAATAAAAAAAGCCCACATTATATAAATATCAATCACCACAGGAAAAGGTATTTTCAAGTATATATGATATAATTACTGAGCACACATATTTTGTCGGTATTATAATAATAAATAAAATGAAAATAAAATTTAAAAAATTAAATTAAATAGTTTTTTTGTGCGGCCTCGTTCTCAATAGCCATGAGGTCCCTCTAGACCATTTCCAACAAAATCCATAGACTCGCTCCTTCCTCAAGCCATGATAGGAACAAGACTATGGATTTTGAGTTTAATTTTAATAATTAAATTTATAAATTTTTAATTTCAGTTTTTAAACATGGAAATTTTCTGTGTCGCAATGGAATTATATTTTTAAAAAGAAAATAATTATATTTTTCTCTACTGTTTTGTATCGAGCAGTTTTTTTTAAAATAATTGCTAAGAACACCGGATTACAAATCTTACTGTTCTTTCTTATTATTATATATATATATATATATATATATATATATATATATATATATATATATATATATATATATATATATATATATATATATATGTATATATATGTATGTATGTATGTATCATGTATACAATTCAAATGTGCTCAATTTTAAATACTTTTAAAATAACTTTTTAATACACATGAAAATAATATTTTTATTTAATTTCTTACAGCCCGTTTGATGTATAACAATTTTTCAAAATGAATGTTTGAAAACACGATGATTTGAGTGAAAGGAAGGAGAAAAGTTGCTAGAAACTTCGTTTTCCCGTGTCAAAACTTAAAGGGAAAAAATGGATTTCGTACCCTTTTCTTGCTTTCCGTAGAAATAAATTTGTTAGTCTCATCGCTTTTTTTTTTTCAAATATCACATCTCCGCTTGTCATATCGTTTTTAAAAGTATCGCGTCTTCACGCGATAGTTCGTGCTGTCATTTATTAAATGTGTACTTGCGTGTAAAGATTTTAGTTGATCAAATTCAAGTCGAGAATGGACGAAGAGAGAAAAGCTGTTGACAACCTGTTAAGATTGCAATCAGAGAAAACGGCAAAAGAAAATAATTGGCCTTGCTTCCCTGACCAAACAGTAGTAACGTTTCGCTGGGGAAGCATTTTGCTGAGAACAACAATCGACCAATGACAAAGCAATTAATTGTTCACAGAGAGCAAAATGAAAAACTAGATTTTTTTTTCTTTTTTTAGAAATTTACCAAAACGAGTGGTGAGAAAATATCATTAGTTCTGGAATGCTTTCGGTTGGAATCTGTAAAGGAATACAGGCAACCAAGCAGAAGGATGAAAGATATTTATTAGACTAAACCCAAGGTGATGGCACTTGTTGGGATTAAAGTTAATCAACATCCATGTCCTTCTATTTACCCTGTCCATGCATCATCAAATTTTTTTTTTTTTCACTCAGATTCTCTTTATCGACCAGCACTCCTCTACGCATTCTTTCAATTAGTCGTGATTTCTCTCCGAATTCCCAGTTTGGCTTCCAACAGCTTCCCGATTGAACCTTTAATTTGAGGTTATAACTTGGCTTTTGGTAACGAACTCTCTCTCTCTCTCTCTCTCTCTCTATATATATATATATATATATATATATATATATATATATATATATAAAAAAAAAGAACAGTAAGATATAAAATACGGTGTTCTTATAGATATTTTATTTTACAAAATAGTGCTCAATGTAAATTTACAGAGCATTAATATTATAATTAATTGATTTAAAAATATGTTTTTTTTTTTACACAGTTCAACCATGTTTCAAAAATAGAAGCTAAAAACCCCGAATTTAATTTTGCAATTAAATTAAAAGATTTTTCCATTTCATCTGAACAAGTCAGTATTTTTTTATGTCATCCCCTTGTTCAATTTAAGTAGAATATTACCGGGAAACGTGATTTTAGCTGTGTCTTTAAAACCCGGTAATTTTTAAAAGTTACAGAAATTCGCTTGAAGATGAAATGAACAATGCTTTTTAATTTAATTGCAAAATTAAATTCGGGTTTTTAGCTTCTATTTTGAAACATGGTTGGAACTGTGTAGCGAAAAAAACATATTTTAAATCAATTAATTTATAATATATATATATATATATATATATATATATATATATATATATATATATATATATATATAAGAAAAAAATACAGAAAAAACAAACAAAAAATTTAATATGCAATTATGCTGTATTAATGTTAATATAAAATCGACGTCTGACGTTTCGGTCTATTTAAGACCATCTTCATGGACATTTTCATTTAAACATAATTAACATTAGAACATATAAAAATTTAACACAACAGACGATGGACATAAGAACACAACTAATCCAAACAGATAACTGAAATTTTATATAAGATCAGCGTTCCCTTTAAATATGATCACGTCGTCGTCACGTGGGCGATGTTGTGAAAACGTATTCGAAGATGATTTCCAAATATTAAAATATTAAAATATTAAAAAAGTCGATTGAACTATTTTATATAAACAGTTCAAGAAATCCCTTCCGTTGATATAGATAAGATTTTTGTTTGTTTTTTCTGTATTTTTCTTCATACTGTCGGATCTATATCCATATATTTGCTTACATATATATATATATATATATATATTATGAAATGGACAAAGTCTGACAATTACTTTTAAGTCATTTTTATCTTTATACATACTTTTTATAGATACAAATATTTAAGTAAATGCTCTGTTTATAATAAACAGTATTAAACAACATTTACCGGCCTGAATGTAAGAGAAATTTTCACAGAAAATATTCGTCCTCCGACAGGATTTGAACCTGTACCCTATACGGAACCGTCATTTAGCTTGGCCACAGAGGAGCGCTCGGTTAGCAAGGTCGAATTGAAATCCAAATACAGTAAATTCGACCTTGCTAACCGAACTCTCCTACTTGGCCAAATCGGTAAAGGCACCTCAAGCTAAATGACGGTTCCGTATAGGAAACAGGTTCGAATCTTGTCGGAGGACGAATATTTTCTGTGAAAATTTCTCGGACATTCAGGCCGGTAAATGTTGTTTAATACTATTTGTTATAAACAGAGCATTTACTTAAATATTTGTATCTATAAAAAGAATGTATAAAGATAAAAAAGTCTTATATATATATATATATATATATATATGCCGTATCCCCTCAGGACATAAACGATCATGGCTCTCTACAATTTTCTGTCCCTTGCAGCTCTAAATAGAGTCTGTCGTTTTGTTATTTAGAATCTCTCTACCGTCTTCTATTTTCTCAAGCCCGTTAAGTATGTCATGCGTCCTTTTCCCTTGCCCTCAATCTGTCTTGTGAGGATCAAATTTTCCAAGCCCTTCTTCCTCATTATGTGCCCCAGAAATTTCAACTGTCTCTTCCTGATTTTATGCATAAGTTTCCTGTTACTTGATCTTAATACTTGTCTGTTCTTGGCTGAGTTGGAAACAAAATATCACCCGAGTAAAAGCCAAATGTGTCTTTCTCTGTAGTTCCGATCCCTTAAGTTAAAGTAGATTCACAAAGAGAAACAGAAAAACCGAGACAGAAAGAAAGAAAGAAAGAAAGAAAGAGAGTAAGTAACAGGTGAAACATGTGCGTATAAATATGTGGGTGTTTGTGTGTAAGTTTGCTTGCATGCGCGTGTATGTAGTCATGTCTTTTTTTGCATAATCTGAAGGATGATCTGAATGCATTGTATTAAAAAGAACTGATTTTAAATCGTACAAAGTAGAGGGACTTCATAAGGGATGGACGCAACCCCTTTGAGGATGAATGTCTCAGGCGTGGTCTCCAAATAGGCACTTACTCAGATCTGACAACTCATCTGCAGACTTGGATATGTGGTGTGTGTGAGCGCATGTTGTTGTCGGTGGGCAAGTTATGTAAACCACCTGAAAGGTCATCATTACAACCTGCTATGGCAACTTACCCCATCGTCCTGTCGGTAATAACCGCGTTGTTTGCAACAAGACTTGTAGATACACAGGTGCGGTGTAGGCCATACAGATCTAGTCAACCCAATCAAAGATACAGTCAGATCTATCATATATGCCTGATATCTATGAAATGAAGTACTGGTCTTAAGAGTCATCTACGGAGCCATAGACGCCGAAATGAAACGGGAGCCATTACAAAAAATCCTAGTGGTGGCTCTCATCTATGTAAGATATGGCAATTACCATGTATATCAGCGTGTATATTTGCTACTAAGCTGATCAGGTTTTATCACAGTATTTCTATGGTGTAACTTTCGGTATTCTTGTGTGTCAGTTGTGTCCTAAGAAAATTCGGAAGTTACCGAAATGTTGCATGACAATGAGTTCAAATCAACCAAAATATAAAGATTAAAAGAACCCTGTCTAACAAAATTCTGACTGAATCTGCGTTCGTTAGTTGTCGTGTACATACACATGTAAATATATATGTAAGTGAAATAAAGAGATAGAGTTTGTGCTTATTCATGTACGATTTATATGTGTGTGTGTGAGAGAGAGAGAGAACTTTAATCTAAGTGATTTTTATGTTAGCGTGAAAGTGGCGGGATCTCTTTGAACGCATGAAACTTCATCTCCGAACTCTTTTTTACTGAGGAAGTAGACACACGGAAACTGACCGGTTTCTAGTTGGGGCAAATGGACGTAGATGCTGAAATTTGTTTTGTTTTGTTTTCTTGAGGTAGGGTGGGGTGGGTTGACAAGCCTCTCAACTGAATGTTTAGTCTCAGCTGTTTAAATCGTCATCTTTAAAAATGGTATAGAAAAAATATGTCGGTACAATCCCACTCCTTTGAATTTAAAAGACGCTTTCTCTGTTTAAATTCTTTTCTCTCATTTTGTCTTTCGGATTGTATTTTATTATTATTATTATTATTATTATTATTATTATTATTATTTCTCTCCTTGCCTTTCTTTGTCTTCCGTTATCTCTTTCTCTTTCTTTCTCTCTCTTTCTCTTCCTCTTTCCTATCTCTAATTTACCATCTCTTTCTTCCTCTTTCCAAATTCTCACTTTCCTGTCCAGTCGTTTGCCTCACTCTTCTTCTTCTTCTTCTTCTTCTTCTTCTTCTTCTTCTTCTTCTTCTTCTTCTTCTTCTTTTCTCTTCCCCTTTCTCTCTCTTCATCCATTTTCTGTTTCTCCTTCTCACTTTCTTTCTAAACTCTTACACACTGACATGTCACGTCATGTCTTTTATCGTGGAAACAGCATTTCAAAATCATAAGCAATAACCTTAACAATCTCGTCGAAAACAAATATAAACAAACATGGCGATTTCGCTAAAAATCTGGAAACATTATTATTATTATTGTCAATAATAATAATGATGATAATAATAATAATAATTATAGTGTATGTAAATAATAATTATAAGAACGAGTTAAGCGAATGAAATAAATAATGATGAAATGTCATAAGAAGCAGAAAGTTAATTTAATGTGGACGATTTTGCAAACATGGCATTTTCTATACTTTTTTCGATATTTTTTTTCAGAGAGACATTTATTTAACACAGGTCAACACAAATTTCTACTCTCTCTCTCTCTCAAAGTACGATCCTCTAATTTCAATGCACTTGTTTTAGAACTCCAACCAATTCAGGAAGGCCGCCTTATCGTCCTCCAAAATGAAGGTGTCCATGGCGTTTCTCAAAGCCTCCTTCATCTCATGCACTTCCTCAAAACTGACATCGCTGAGCTTCTCCTTCAATCTCGGGAACATCCCGAAAATCGCATGGGACTATGTTTGGACTGTAGGGAGGATGAGTGACAGTCCTGATCCTCATATCGGTCACCAGGATAGATTTGTGACACGGGGCATTGTCCTGGTGCAGATGCATTGAAGAGTTCTGGTCTCTTGCAATAAAATCTCTTTCTGAACTGCCACAAAACCTCTGCATAGTACTCTTTGTTTACTATCTGGCTGTAGGAAACCCAGTGGCTGTAGATGATGCCTGGCCTTCTAGAATGTTTCCACTGGACATTTTGTCTTTTGGACTCTGGCTCATAATAGACCCAGCTCTCCTTACAAGTCACCAGTGACTCAAGAACACTTGGATTCGAAACGATCCACTCGACCATCTTCCTGCTGTCATCAACGTAGCTCTGCCTTTCATCTTCACTGAGCACCCCGGGAACAAATTTTGCTCATGTTCAGATCGTCATGGATGACTCTGTGCACGGTGCCCTCATCGACTTCAAATTGTTTAACAATCGTCAGAAGATATGCGCGATGCTCATTGCCCCAAAATTTGCGAATTTTGTCGACCAACTGTTGTCCCTCTGCTTGCCACACCTCCAGTCGTTCCTCACATGCTTCCTGTCCTCCTGGAACCTCGTGTGCCAGCGTAAGGTTAATCCTTAAGCGGTTTTGACCATTTCATAGGTTTCTGCAGTGTTTTGCTTCGCTTAACATAACTCTTGGCACATATTGAGCCTCCAAGTTTTTTTCACGTTCAGACTGCATTATAGAAGCAGTCAGCTGTGACAAGACTTGTATGTCGTGTAGTATCTAAAGTGTTGTTGCTGGACGAAACTTCAACCTGGAAAAAAGATTCAGCTATGGGTTAAATAGTAGGGCAGACAGGGATCTCTAGCCCTCTTTGTCAACAAGTCTAGGAGATGGGCAAGTCTAGGAGATGGACAATTTTTTGAATTATAACATGGTTCAGCTTGAGGTACAGATGACTGATCCACTGACGATGGTGTAATTATGGTGTAAAGGATGCATTGTTCAGCAATAAGACTGTCCAAAAAGGGCGCTTGAAATTGTCGTGTAAGCAATGACTCGTAACCATCGACACTCTGAAGACAGTTCCTCGTGCGACCCATTTTCCAACCAGTGCAAACATTACAATCTTTTTTAGTTCACGTCGGACTGTCGTGTGCAAGTCCGGTGCGTAATACTCTCGACCACTACGACTGGAGGAAAGGGTCCAGGCCTGATTGGGGGCTCGGGATAGTGGTTTCTGACCGTCGCTAGTTTATTGATATTTGCTTTTTCTACTTATATTTATATAAGTTACAGATTAAATTCTTAAGCACAACTGACTATTAAAGGATGAAAAATTTTCGCGAAATTTTTATTCATTCCGGGGACTTTTTTATATAAATTCGTGATATTTTTAATTTTTTTTTTTTTTTTTTTATGCTAATTCCCAAAAATACACTGCATAAAATTCACAATTGTTGATCCACAATGTTGAATGTGTGGAAATTATTCAACTTTCTAACAAGAAAAAACTCATGTTGATGTTAAAAGTTGCTGAAAAACATTTCTGACTTATTTAAAATGGAATGATCTATTATGACATGTCTCTAATTTGTATTCAGATACGCTGTATTCATTTTCCATTTCTCTAATTGAATTGCTCACTTATATTGTACATAATTAGGTTAAAATAAAATTTGTATTTTACCTGAATAGTACATTATTATATGGATTTTATATGAATAGTACATTATCAAAATAGTGATGTAATGGAGTGGGGACTCCGTATCATAGTTTCGGGGGTGACACATGACCCTTGAACCGGCTCTAGCAGTATGAGTAACATTAAATTTCTCACAGAGTTCCTTTGCCGTAGTGGTAGGGTTTGCTGTAACAGCAGCTCCCATGTCTTTTGAATTGAGTGACTTAGAAAAAGCATGAATCTATCTTCCTTCAGCTCTATAGATGTGTGCATGCATATATATATATATATATATATATATATATATATATATATATATATATATATATATATATATCAACAACAACGGTCAAGGGTTTAGGCACACCATTTACAAGCCTCCTAAGAGTGAGGGATGGGGGGAGGAAAGGTGGGAATAGGAGAGAGAGTAAGAAGATGAAAGAGGAAGAATGATATAAGAACAAACGATGGTGATAGTAGTAATCGGAAATGTTTTTGGTAACTTTAAAACAAAGCCAGAGCTGAACTGCATATATTTAGGCTGGAATTATTGCTACTCGTTTTGTAATCAAGGAATGTATTTTGTAAATTAATAAATTAAGAGATGGAGATTTTTTCTTGGGGTGTATACATAAGTTATTTGTTTGTCTGTTTTTTAACAATAAGTTTTAGTTCAGAATTTAAGATATAAGTAGAAAGATATATAAAAGTATGGGATATTTATATAACTTTTTGTTATGGGACCTTAGCCATAATAACATAATGGACTATTCCATACGTAATAAATACTGCGCCTCAAGAGGAAGCAGGGAGTTCAGTCCGAAGTCGGGCGACCGGATGACCGGCTGATCGGTTGAACTCTCTGCCTTCGGGCGGGGAGGAACCCCAACGAGGCTACGCCGAAGGGCGGAGTCTCTTTCGGGGAGGTAAACCGACCCTGAACCCGTTTATACGGGTTCAATGGGCATATTTTTGGCCGAGCCCGCGGGCTCGGAGATCCCACGTTAAACCGGCCTTATGCCACAGGACGCCCTCATGAGGGTGTGGGGGAGTGACTAAATACTGTTCAGTCTGAAGTCTGGAATGAAGTCCGTCAGGAGTCTGTCAGTCAATCAGAGCTAGTCAGTCAGTCTACTCAGAGGCAGTCCGAAACAGAGTCGCGTTCAGACAATTACTACTAAACCTGATTGTTCGTACTAACACTTTCTACTTCTCTGTATATATTCCTGTTTGTAAAATATCTGTGTTATTCCATATACGTGTTCGAGTTCTTCTTTATTGGTTCTACCTTGGACTATCACCGTGGTACAAGGAACCGGACCATAACACTTTTATAAGCAAATTTTGACCTATTGTTGAACTGTATAACTTGTGGAATAAGTATGGGTGTAAATCAATTTATCTGATATTATTATATTATATTTGATTAGTATTATATATGTGTAAAAATCATTTTAAGTACCATAATCTAAGAGATTAGTAGAAAGGTATATAAGAGGGTAGAAAGTATATCAAAGGAGGTGAGTTATCATTTTAAACGTTTAGGCTTATGGATTTGAAACTTTAGCAATATTGTAATGTTATATATATATATATATATATATATATATATATATATATATATATATATGTGTGTGTGTGTGTGTGTGTGTGTGTGTGTGTGTGTGTGTGTGTGTGTGTGTGCGTGTAGACTACGCATGAGGAACATACCCGTGAAGGCGCCATTCGATTCAGCAGCAGTTTTATAACTGGATTCTGCATGTCTCATTCCATATGTGTTACAGAGGAAGATCATGAAATCAAGTGTGTCAGTCAATTCCTGGCAAGTTGAGGTCCACCTTAAACAAATTCATATCATCAGCACTTTCTTCTACTCTGATTTTCTTTCACCTTTAACCAACACTTGCAAAGCCAAACGGCGATAGGGAATGGATAACAGGAGCAGGTTTTGGTGAAACTAGAAGTTTCCCGTCTTGAATCTGCAACGTTGGCGATGAATGTAATGATCAACGCCATTATCATAAAGGAAGAGATTAGCAAAGAAATAATTAAATTCTTGTATACGAAATAAAGCCGACGACGATTATAATTAATTAATGTAACATGACTGTCATCTGAAGGGTATGAATAATTACAAAATATTTACTATATAACATTGGTTTTAATACATCTATAATAGCTGGCTGCCCGTTACGGCGAATGCCCCGCTGCTAGGGGGACCAGTTCATACCTATGACAGACACATTCTCTGCACATCTGGGTTTGTTCCACACATACACACACAGTGGTTTATCTTCATCTATGCTGAGCGAATCTTAGAGGTCCTGAGAGGAATTAATAATCTGGCGTAATCAATAGATGACCAAAACCAGTTCGCTCAAACCCTCAGTCACGATGATTTATAACTTTATGCTAACAGAGCCGTCGACAGCTTCCAAATAGTTCCGTCTACCAAATTTCACTCATTTGAAAAAAAACGACTGTTGTTACTTTTGAACCTGGGTCTCATGGTCGGAAAACTAAAGTTATAATGACACGGGCCACTTTTAATGCTTTATTATTGAAAATATTTTCTTTTCATGGATCGATTAAAGCCAACGGCATTCTTATGACACATATCCATGTTTTTATAAAGTTGGAGAAAGAATTTCTTTCCACCATTTTCTATTGTCAAGTCTTTCATTGTTGTTATATTAACACACAGGCACACACGCGCGCACGCAAGCACACACGCCCGCGTGCACGCAAGCACACACATACACACACATACACACACACAGATATATATATATATATATATATATATATATATATATATATATATATTATTGAATTATTGGAATTCATTCCGTATATAATTATATATATATATATATATATATATATATATATATATAAAGTATATAATTGGTGTATACGGAATGAATTCCAATAACCAACAATTACTATTCTTAAAAGAGTGCTCAATACAGAGTAGAACAGATATATTTATTTATTTAAAAATTATAACATAAATATGTTATAAAATCACTACAAAAATAGCCATTTTGTTTCAACACCTCCAGTGTCTTATCAAGTGACGATGTTGAATGTAAAATAAATGGTTTTAAAAGTTTCAAATTAATTAACGATCCTTCGCATATATATATGTATTGGACTTTCCCGTCGTATTCATGATTTGATGATAGCAGAAACGCCCACTTTTTTGAATGGCCAAATACAGAGACCTGGTGAACTACGTACCACAAGGTACCCAACAGTCCTTCGCTGGTTTTGAATTCAGTGTTGTCCTTCTAGAACTAATTGGTTATAGAGCCCAGTCTGTCTTACTATTTACCCCTAGCTGTAGAGAGAAGAAGATTAAAACCTTTCCCAACGGTATTAGCACGTTAGTGAATGTCATGGATTCGACTGGAATTCGAACGGCTCTCTTCGATTCCTCAATCCGAACCGCTATCCACTACTCCACCGTATATACACCAAAGGCTATAATATAGCATCAATCAGCTAAGTGACAAATTTATATTTGTATGGATTATATATATATATATATATATATATATATATATATATGAAGAAATATAGTTTTAAGGTGTGCTACATTTATGGGATAAAGTGCTCAGTATCAGAAATAGAGCGTATGTAAATATAAATAGTGAACATTCAAGTCAACACTCAGAGGCGACAGGCTGTTTCATGCTGGACGCAATCGTCACGCCGCGAATGCTGGATATTTCCTCGGCTATCTATATATATATGGGTCAATGGTGCATTGTGGGTAATCTATTCTGGCAGTTATTTTTGCGGGAATGGCTTGTTTATTTATTTGGGTTAATTTATTTTATTTGTTTTTCATTTTCATTTTGTATTATTTATTCTTTTCGTTTTTTGATGTTTTATTAACGTAGTAAAAACTTGGGGTAGGGGATTTGCTTAGGTCGCTTATTTAATAGTTTGTTTTGGTCTGGGAAGATAATTAAAGCTATCTAATCATCCAATGTTTAGATTGCTTGCTGTTGTCTATTCTGTTATTTTGGCGGGCGGACAGTTTTTAATATTTGGATTGATTATTTAATTAGTTTTAATATTTGGATTGATTATTTTTTTATTATTTTTACCTGTTTTGCTTAATTATGCTTATTTTTATTAGTTCTAACGGTTATTTTAGAGGTGGCGATTTGTTAATTTATTTATTAATTTATTTGGATTCATTTTTATTAGTTTTTTATTTATTTACTTATTTTTTATTTTCTATATTTTTATTTATTCTATTTGGTTTTCGATTTTTGATTAACGTAGTGATTTTTTTTATCGATATATAGCAGTTATAGCTATTTTTACGTCCGATTTTTGGATTGGTTGTTGTAGTCGATTCCAACGGTTATTTTGGTGAGATTGGTTTGTTAATTTGTTTATTATTATTTACTTTATTTATTTATTTGGGTTGATTGATTTTACTTGTTTCATGTATTTTATTTTTTTATTTTTATTTATTCTATTTCGTCTATTCTAACGGGTGTGATTTGTTAATTTGTTTTCTATTTGTGCAGAGACCTGCGAAATCATAGGTATATATTTACAACATGAACTAAACGAAATCATAGATAAAGATGTCCTCTACAGGGACAACGGTCTCATAATCTTAAGAAACTACAACAAACAAAACACAGACAAAACTAGAAAAGCAATAATAAAGGTTTTTAAAAATAATGGATTTGACATAGATATGGACGTCGGGATAAGTGTCGGGATAAAAACGTTGAGAGAGAATAGCAACCTGTTTTAATTTTTATACCTTGTATTCTCTGAAGTCAAAATACGAATGATCCTAATATTTTTCATCTCCCCACAAGGTCAAACGTAATACAACCTTGGTTTAATGTGTTGTCCTACACGCTTATGTGTAAGGACAATTGTTACGAGTGCTACAAAGGCGTCAGAGTAACCTACGACACTCCTTTTTGTGCAACAGTGAGGTACTATTTTAGGTGCCAAATACAAGAGGACTCTTAATAATTGCGCAGGTCGTAATAATTCACAGTATATAACAAATAAAAAAGAGAGCGGAAGTTCATTAAAATAGTTCTTTTAACTATTTTAATGAACTTCCGCTCTCTAAGTTAAATTAGTTAATGTTTTCTAATAGACACAAGAGTATCTAGGAGTTGTTATATATTTTATGTAGAAATTTTGATATGTTAAACTGAGAGGTGTTTACAAATATTAAATAACGTTTCTTTATATATATATATATATATATATATATATATATATATATATATATATATATATATATACATGTTATAGTGTTGTGATTTTGAAAATCCTTTATCGCAATAACCATTCTCTTTAATTATCATGAAACATTGATAGTGACATATTTATCAAAGCCAGGGATCCAAATTTAATGTCAGCTTTTAAAGTAAGAGCGTTGTTTTACTTGTACAGGTGAAGACTAATTTCTTCACTATTGCTGGTGCTGTGAGAGTGCGTATGTGTGTATATGAAAAAGAGAGAGGAGAGAGAAAGAGAGAGAGGGGGGATAGTCACTGTGATGTTTCCATTTGGAAACACGAAACTCGGTGTATGACATTCGTTTGAAAAAACGTTTTACTTCCTTTCATTTACTATTCGTTCAATCTTTCTCTTTTCCTGACATTATAGATAAATCATATCTCGCCCGCGCGGCTGAAAAAAGGAAAATGACAAGGGAAGTGTTAATTGTGTGCGCATGCGCGTGGGCGCGCTTGGTGTCGTTTTGTACCCGAGTGTCTACCTATTTTTATCGCGCATCAATCTTACTTTACACATCTACGAATAAGTGTGGGTATATATTTTCAGTTGGAAGTGTATCTAACTATGTATGGGGATGTACTTATGTGTTTGTGGAAGTGCAAATGAATATAATAATGATTATTTGAATATAACCAAGTCGGTAGATAAAACAAAACAAAACACGATTCAAAGCCCATATACAAGAATAATGACAATCTTAAAACGAGATATTTATTAAGCTTAGCCTAGTCTGGCACAAGGATAAAAGATTGAAGCATTCAGTTCACTACATTCTGTTAGTGGTCTACGGTAATGTTTCAAACCTATTTGTGACTATATCGTTATGCTGTTCTCCAAACCAGCTGCTTCGGTTAGATGAAGCTCGACAGCCCTTTGAAGCCAGTCCATCTAGGTGAAGGATAACCCTGATTTTACACTACCAATGCCTTGCTGTCATATCTAACCATACACGGAAAGTGCTATGGAAGTAAATCCAGACAAAAAAAATTATTACATTTCTGTCCTTTAGACAATCAATTGAAAATGCATATTCTGCAATCCCACTGGACACTTAGGTCAACGTTGCCCAAGAAATAGTTCGCCATACTAATAAAGGTCTGGAAGCTAAAGGCCAATATTTTTAGCATCTCTTGTTATTGTAGAGTCAAAAGGTAACTTGTATTAATCTCGTGGGGTTTGAATAAATTTTGCATTACAATATCAATACCAGGTTTTCATTTCCTGAAGTATATATACATTTTTGGTGGACTCTATATATATGTCTTTGGATAGATAGATAGATAGATAGATAGAGAGAGAGAGAGAGAGAGAGAGAGAGATAGACGGAGTGAGAGAGAGATACAGAGAAATAGGGAAAAAGGAAAATGGGTTTACAAGTGAACTAAAATGGAAGAGAAAAACAAACTCTATTTGGAAGACATCATTTCAGTCGATTATCTTTTTTTTAATTTTAACAAAATCCTCTTCACAAGAATAAAAATGTAGCTCATAGTAAATACAATTCGTTGAAATCAGAATTTAGTTTATTTTTATAGTAATTTCGTCTTTTTTTAAACAGTACATTAGATATCACAACGAAAATCATCATGAGTTCATCAATAACCTAATCCACAGCTCGCGCATGCACACACACACACACACACACACACACACACACACACACACACAAACACTGATTTTGTTCATTATGTTATTATAATTTTTATAAGCGTTTAATCCATATCATTGCTTTCTCATTATTTATCGTTGCTAATACTTTCAATGTTTTTGTTCTCTCAATATATACATGTTTCTGTATATATATATATATATATATATATATATATATATATGAAAAGTGAATTTGTAAACAGTAGCTATTATTGATGCTGATGCAAGAATCTCCGTTAAGTTCTCCAGAAACTGGCGTGTTTATCTAAAAATAAATGCGTCTAAATTCACTTTCTTCACCAATGGCTTAGGTGTAGAGTCTCCGACTAATACCAAATCAGTCATGTTTCGATCTCGACTTGAGGCAATCAGCTATGAAACAACGAAACAATCTGTCTGTGGATGGCTATGTATATATATATGTGTGCGTGTGTGTATGTGTGTGTGTGTCGTCGTCGGCTTTATCTCGTATCCAAGAATTGAATTTCTTCTTCGTTGATCAGTTCCTTTATGATGATGGCGTTGATGACTAAATTCGCCTCCAATGTACATGTTCAGGACTAGAAGCTTCCACTTTCACCAATACCTGCTCGCGCCATTTTGCTTTGCAAGAGTTGGTTGAAGGTGAAAGAAAATGAGAATAGAAGAAAGTGTTGATGGCGCGAATTTGTTTAAAGTGGACCTCAACTTGCCAGGAAGTGACCCATACACTTGATTGCATGACCTTCCTCTGCGGCACATATGGAATGAAACATGTAAAATCCAGTTATAAATCTGTAACGGACTTCCGATAAAACTGTTATAACTTTGAATGGCGCCTTCTGTAGCATGACAGTCATACGTAGCCCTCTTCACCCGCTGGTTCAACTGATGATAAATCTATACAGGGTATATCAAAAATACTTTTACAAACTTTTCTAACATCAAAACAAGGCCATCGTTGTAGCTCAACACAGCAACTCATAACAAATGTTCAAAATGTCGTCTGCTTGCATCCACTCGTCGTATCATTGACTGGCGGACAACTTCAAATACTCCCATACAGTATTCAATGATTTCGCAGGTTCCATGACACGTTCATGAAGCGTCTCTACATTATTAACATTTGCTGCATAAACCAATTATTTTAGGTGGTCCCACAGATGGAAACGATTGAGGTCGGGAGAACATGCAGGCTATGGAATCAGTCCTCCCCACCAATCCATCTATTATGGTAGATATCAGCCAGTGCATCGCGAACAATGAAACTAAAATGTGCTGGAACCCCATCATGCGTGAACCACATGCGTCTTCTTATTAGCAGGGGTACATCCTCTACCAAGTCTGTAAGCGTGTCCAAAATAAAGTCCTTTTAAAAAGCTCCTGTAAGACGTCATGGGATAACATATGGACCTACCAGACAGTTACCTATACATTAATGGTAAACTAGTGTCTAGCCTGTATTGTACCATGGGCATTCCGATCCGCCTATAAATGCAGGTTGTGCAAAGTTATTTTTTCCATCTCTTCCGTAATGTTGCCTCATCCGTAAACAAGACCGGAGAGACAAACAACGGCTCGGCAGTTTGTGCAATAAACCATCGGCAAAAGTACTCGTGGTTAGTGATCAAAAGGCGAAAGACCCTGCACACGTTGCAAATGATATGGAATACAGGAACTGCTCTTGCATTACCCTCCATGCGGTATATACATGTTAGGGCTATTTGACGTATGCTGATACCTGAGATTCGAACTCAGCTCTCCGATTCCTCAAGCCGAGCCGCTATCCATTTCTCCATATATATACGATGATCACAACTGGCATGAAACTCGGCTATATGAGTAATGGCTATAGATCACTGTCTCTAGACGGAATGGAAACATACGTTTCTTTTCATTCCGACAGACCCGAGGTCTGTAAGTAGAGATAGTTTGAAGATTGTATTGAACTGTTCAAAACTTCATAATAAACTATAGTGTTAAGCTAAGCTATATTTTGTTGACTGCACATTATAGTATGGTCAGTTGGGTTTTGTCTGTCAGAAAAAGAGCACCATGACAAAATTCATTCCGCCAAAAATTTGGAAAGGTACGGTGGAGTAATGGATAGCGGCTTGGATTGAGGAATCGGAGAGCCGAGTTCGAATTCCAGTCGAATCCATTACATTCACTTACGTGCTAACACCCTTGGGAAAGATGTGAATCCTCTTTCTTCTCCCTCCAGCTATGGGTAAATAGCAGGACAGACTGGGTTCTATAGCCTTGGATGGCAACTGGTCTAGGAGAAGGAAAACTCTGAATTCAAACCTGCTCTTAGAGGAGGGTGAATGGAGTCTCTCTGAGCATTGGTTGGCAATCCATTTAGTGATGGTGTCACGATAAAAACACCCTTGATAGCCCTAGCGAAGCATCAAGAATTCAGCTATTTGACAAGATTATGAACTACACCAATCAAAGTATTGGTGAGTTCAATCTCGGCTGAGGCCGCAAGATGATGAAGATGATGATGAAGCTATATTTATGAATTAAAGCATATATAAATAGGGCATATCAAAAATAATTTTACAAACTTTGGGGTCTGGTTCCTCACACCAAACAAAGACAAAAGTCCATATAAACATATATCCGCTAATACTTTGTTTTTCTGTTAAGTTTAAAGTTTAAAGTTTACGGTAGACGCTGTTAAATGTACAATACAAGATACAATCCCAAAATACTTTTACAAACTTTGGAAGCGGGTTTCTGACACTAAAAAAATAGTAAAATGTAAACAAGACAGAATTGACAAACAAAGGATCGGTAGTTTGTGGAATAAACCATCGGCAAAAGTTCTCCCCGTGATAAGTGATCAGTGAACGAAAGACCCTGCACACGTGGCAAATGATACGGATACATTATCAAGGCAAAATTGTCTTGGAAAAGTCCCTCAGAGGATGAACCGCAGTGAAGTTATAACAGTGAATTCTCCTCAAAGTTGAAGAAGAGACTTCAAGCAACAGAAATGTGGGTCTACATGTGAGCAACGGCGAACTTTTAGAGAAAATGGAAACAAAAAGCACAAGAAAAAAAAGAAAATTTCAAGGGCACAAAATGAAGAAAGTGGTTTGGAAATGCTGATACTTGCAGAACAGATTGAAAACAAAAAGGGTCACTTCAACATGGTGTAATGGTCAGCAAGACTGTCTCGGTAGAATTGATTCTCACTGGGTGGTCCACATATTCGAACTTGTACCGCATCTAATATACGCTTATAAAGCCATTTTAGCACCTCAACAGGATGTAAGGGTTAGCAAGCTTAACTTACTAAATTAAATTATATAAAAATAGACTCACCTTATATTCCTCAAGTAATTTTACAGATGTATCCACCGTAGAATAAACAGATAAATTTCCGTCTGTTTGTTAAGCTGTCAACACCTTCAATAAACAGCTACCGCCATGTTAAAAATGCATTTCTGCGATATTTCAAACTTTAAGTAATATTTTTTTTTTTTTAAAGCTTAGGTACCGCGTTTCTGTGAAGGTACCTCGTTCTAAATCAGTGCTTCTCAACCTTTTTCAGCTGATGGACCATTTTTTTACTTCAAAAAATTCAAATAGACCACTCCTACTTTTACTTTTAGGCTGTTCAAATTTCACAGTAAAATAATCAATGAAAAGACAAAGTGGTCTATTTATACTTTAAAATTTATTTTAGTAAACAAGGATAAACACAGGATATCATAATCAATTTTGATGATGTAATTCAGTCTTAGTCTATTCGGCTAGTGACTACTTTGATCTTAGTGTTTCTGACACAAGATATCATAATCAATTTTGATGATACCATTCAGTCTTAGTCCATTCAGTCTTAGTCCATTCAGTTAGTAACTACTTTGATCTTGATATTTCTGACATGATATCATAATCAATTTTGATGATGTCATTTAGTCTTAATCCATTCAGCTAGTGACTACCTGGATTTTGGTATTTCTGACACATGATATCATAATCAATTTTGATGGTGTCATTCAGTCTTAGTCCATTCAGCTCGTCACTACCTTGATCTTAGTGTTTCTGACACATGATATCATAACCTATTTTCATGGTACCATTCAGTCTTATTCTAATAGTTCCTCTGCTGTTGACATCTAATTTATTTCCTTTTCAACTGAAAACATTCACAACATCCGAAAATCCAGATTTCACCATCCATGTATTAGGGAAAACAAAATGATGCTTGCTTCTATATGATGAAAAATATTTGGGTGTGTCCTTTATCGATGTGTAGACAGACACCTTCTTCTTCAACTCGGTTATTATATTTTTTTAATTCATCAAAATATGAATAATTTAGATACATTTTTGTGAAATGGCTACAATTTTTTTATGGTTACGAATTCTCTGTTGACCACTAGAAATGCTCTGTGGGCTACAGTTGGTCCACATGGACCACGTTTGAGAATCACTGATTTAAATTGATTAAATTTTAAAATATAATACATTAATGTTATTATAATCATTACTCTGATTAATATTATTGATATCACTATAAAATTAGTAGTATTACTAGTAGAACTACTAGAGCAGTAACCTATGTTGCACAGGTGTTGCCATCCGATATGTCCTACAGTGTGTCTCTTGACACAAATCGAAAATACAACATCATCAATTCCAATTTTGCGTAAAAATTTAAAACTTTTATCGACATATTAATTTATTCGTCCATCTATTTCTCCTTGTTCTTTCTCTTTAAATCTCCATCCCGATTTTTCTTCTTCTCCTGATAGATAGATAGATAGATAGATAGATAGATAGATAGATAGATAGATAGATAGATAGATATGAACAGACTGAGATAGATAGATAGATAGATAGATAGATAGATAGATAGATAGATAGATAGATAGATAGATGTGGTCGGGCATACGTCCATTTTCTAGAGAAGAAAAAGGAATGCCGGAAAGAAGCAAAAGAAGGGCTAGGAGTGAAGTGGGTGGGGGGGGAGTTAAATCGAAAAATGAATGTTGACGAAAAGGGAAGTGCGTCACCCATCCATTTGTGTGCCCATCGACGGTACACGCCAGAGAAGAAAATAATTTTGGGCCCTGTTTTGGAACGGAGTTTGGGGTGAGTTAATGAGAAACAGGTGGCCTCACCTTATACAATGTCCCCCCAAGCTGTTATTGGATGTGCCACCACCCGCTGCCCAGCCCAGCAAATGGTGCGTTGACTTCAAAGGCTCCAGTAAACAAAAAACAAGACTGGAAAATAATGCAGTCACAGTGAACAAGATGCGTCTCTCTGATGTGGCCAGATGGTAGAGCATTGGATAGGAGGCCATGAAGTCTACGATTAAACGAGTTGGTAGAAATTTGTGAACTATAATGTCATCAAGAAGAAAAGAGATTATTATTCCTTTTTTCAAAAACAGGTTTACTAATGGAAATATTGCATGCGTTTTGTGTACGCAGCAGATTGAAAAAACACGAGGAGCCTACATTAATGGTGTGTCATGTTTTGAAGGAAATAAAGCACATTAATCAAATAAGAAAAGAAACGACAATGGAACAATGTTTTCTGGTTTGAAAAATCAAGCTGAGAGTAAGTGAAGAGAAAAATCAACAATAAGCTCCCACATGGGAAAGGAAATGAACATTTGGTGATCTTTTCTGTAGTTATTAATAATTTCAAATGCAAGAGTTAACTCCCTTGCTAAAAATTCATGAAAAATGTATAATTCCAGCGCCATTGTAAACGTATCTCAAAAGTGTGCATATCATGTTGTAAGACAAATTCTCGTTCGATCACCGAATTTAAGAAAGGTTGAGCCTGGTCATTACTTAGATGCGTGTCTGCTAATGAATACCAGGCGCTTTGAGTTACTAGCAAACCAGTAATGGATTCAATATCGCTATTAATTCAAACAGGAGACCGCAATATGTGGTGTATATACTCTTAAACTGATGTTTCATTGGCGATCAGTGGATGACCAATTGATGATGTAAACTCTTTCCATCATTCATTCATGATTTCAATTTGAATGGCTAATTGACAACTCTAGGATTCATGAAAATACTATTTTCTAGAAATCATTAATTTCCTGGAGTATTTGAGTACAAATAAAGTTGGAAGTACAAGCCGAGTACAACGTTATGTCTGTCTGAAAAATGGTAGCAACTGAAAGTAATACTTTAAGGATTATCATACACTTAAAATATTAAATTTAGGAACTTAATATTTGTTCATTTTTCACTTTTTTCTTTCTTATAAAGGAAAAAGTTAAAATATAATTTTAATATTTTTTTTATTTCATTAAAGCGAAAATAAGCATAACACTAAGTAATAGTGTTGTAGCAATAACGATAATGTACGATAATGGGTATGTCGCTATTCACATAAATACAATAGTAATTAGTCTGCAGTTGGAGATTCGTCTCCGGTTGTGCTGATCAAACTCTCTGCTTCCGAGCAGAGAGGATACCTAGACGGAGCTATGTCGAAGGCCAGAGTCTCGTCTCGGGAAACAGCTACCCGACCTCGTTTTATACGGGGTCTACGGGGAATTTTTGGTCGAGCCTACGGGCTCGCATACCCGACATTATATTCGGCCTTGTGGCATATCTCACCGCGCGGGGTGGTTGGTAGATATCCTGCAATCGGAGATTCATTGTGGAGTTCATTTGACTCCTTCTAGCAGTTGACTACTTCTACGCGCCGCTGGCGAATCATATATGTTGCTTTCGTGTCCTAAATATTATCGTTCATTACCAACCTTCGTGTGATTATTCTATTCAATAACCTTCTCTAGGTTACAACAAATAGAAAGTAAGCATCCGTTTATCTCTGTCTGGTCAAAATTCAGTTCTTTTTATATCACATGTTAAAATCGGAAAATTTACAATTCGAAATTTACTACCAGCCTCTGCAAATAATTCTAAATCTACTGCATTCCTTATAAACATGCAAAGGAACAGGTAACTCACTACTACAATCAGGAACTTATTGCAAACACCAGAAAGTGGTATAGTTAAATTAAAGAGATAATGTTACTTTTACATCGAGTGCAGGAGTTGATTGAAGTTAAAACAATAATTTATGGATGAGTTGAGCTGTTTTTTATTTTGATTTAACACGAAACTTTTATGACTGCTGGTAATAATTATAAACAAGAGATCGAATGACTAAGTAAAAAAATAAATACATAACACTTGAGTATACAATCAAACAAATATGTAGAGTTCAAAGTTCAACTAAATGGTATTTCGAATATATACAACAGAGAAAATGGCTGCCGTATATTGTTCGTATATACGTCACTGCCAAATAGGACCAGCTTCCTAACGAGAGCCAAGCAGTGAATGTGGATGGGCTTGTCCATTAGTGACTAAACATATGTGGCCCATTAGGCGTCTTTTAGCAAATATTGAAACGGATAAAGGGATGGAGAAAATGGAGGAAAGAGACCAATTTTGTTAATGGCCGAATTAAAAATTGATAGTGGGAAATAATCCCCTATCGCTGCCAGCGATCAGGCTGAGATGGAGGAGGAGGAGGAGGAGGAGGAGGAGGAGGAGGTGGAGGAGGAGGAAGAGGTTGGATAGTTACAAGACAGGTGGGAGTAGACAATTTGTTCGTGCAAAAAGGAATGTATACACTAATGTATATAGGTATGAAAACATTTTCATGCGTCTACACATACGCAGACAAACATACACACACACATATCTATACGAGGTGAAAATGTGTCGTTTAGCAATGAATCCTATATAGATTTGATTTAAAATAATATAATAGTAATGGTAATATTAGCCGTTTCCTTATAAGGAAACATTCGGCATTCATTGACCGAGCAGCCTGTACTGCTACCAGTTGAAATTTATAAAAATGTTTCTCTTAAAACAATTTGTCAAGAAAATAGGTTTCTCAAGTCCAGTAGCTGTTATAGCTCATTCTAGTATTGATGGGGGTTTCCTTCCTAGCCTTGTATTTGAAGTAGTGTGGAATGTCAACATCTTGATTATATCATTACTTTATTTTCGGGTTACAAGTGATATCCATTTTTTTTTCTGTTGCTGCTGTTAAATGCACTCAAGCGATGTGGTTTCCGTTATTTGGTACAGTTCTTTATTTCTGATTCTGTAGCTCTAGTCCACAAGGTTCGAAGTAGTGTGTTCTTCGCCAAGACACAAAAGATTCATCCGCTCAAAGCTATTTCAAGCATTGATTTGAGAAAGCGGTTATACAGATATTTCTGAACGAGTTTAGCGCCATGCATGGCATCTATATGAAAGTCACGATCTGACAAGGTTATTTAAGAACATGACTCAAGTTTTCATGTTTATGTTTTGGTTATGTAGCAATTTGCGGTATTGGGTGAAACTACCCCTAGTGCAGCCTATTCTATGTTCAATTTCCTAATCCCCTCTACTAAATCTGTTATAACTGATCAATACACCGAGGTATTTGAAGTATTTAGTATTTACTAAATCCACATCCTGAACTTTTACGATTGATTCAGTGTATGTGCTATCACTGCTTTCATTCCAATATCCAACAGAGTTTTTATCTTGGAAACGTTTATCTTAAGTCCTTTTTCTTGGAACACTTGGTAGAGGATATTGATTTTTTATAGTTATCTACTTTATTGTGGATCTGTGCATATAGCTTTTTAAATTCTTATTAATGTAAATATTAATTTTAATGTTAATTAATGTAAATATTAATTTTAATGTTAATTAATGTAAATTTAATTTAAATTGATTAATTTTAAGTTAAATTAATTCATTTTAAGTTAATTTAAATGTTAATGTAAATTTAGTGAGTAGACATGTTTGGACATCCTTAGTTTTTAAACAGTAAATTTTAAAAATATAAATCAAGATACCTAAAGTCTTATAAAAGCATAAAATACTTCCCCATAGAAATCAAATATGTATTTCTTTTTTAATCAGTAAAACCACCTTCAAGCCAGGCGTGCTTTACCATTAAGCTACGGGAAGCCAAACGGGAAGAATGGCTTCAATTACCCTGTTTAATAAATCCTCACCTCTCGTTGGGACATTTCCAACTGCTAACTTTATTTTCGTACATAAAATGTAAAACAAAGTATTTTTATGCAATTATCGGGGTCTTAATCCTGCATTAATTTTTATTATTACAAACATCCTTTTTTAGCCACTAAATATAAGACTTATAGAAATAAGAAATAAAGTCGCATTAAAAAAAATCCATTAATTGTTAAAATAGCTTTGAAAAGTGATTTTTTTTCATGTTTAATTCAAGGTCCTGCTAAGATTTGATCTGTTCATTACTTAAAATTTATTATAACAATAAAATGAAGCAATGTACCGATATTGTATTTTCTATGAAAATATGTGTATAAATGACTGTTACATGTGTAAATTACTGCTTTATATGAAAGAAAGAAAGAAAGAAAGAAAGAAAGAAAGAAAGAAAGACAAAGATATAGACTGAGATAAATAAATACTGACGAAGTGATAGCTTGATGAAAGAAAGAAAGGCGCACTAAGTAATAGCTTGGTGAAGGAAAGAGAGAAAGAACGAAAGACAAAGAGAAAAAAAACGAAAGGAAGAAAGACCGACTAAGTGATAACGTGAATAAAGAAAGAAAGAAAGAAAGAAAGAGAGGCAAAGAGATAGAATGAGAAAGAAAGGCCGACGAAGTTATAGCTTGATGAAAAAAAGAAATAAAGGCAAAGAAATAGAATAAGAAATAAAGAAAGAAAGGCCACTAAGTGATAATTTGATGAAAGAAAGAAAGACCGATTAAGTGATAGCTTGATGAAAGAATGAAAGAAAGAAAAATAAAGAGATAGAATGAGAAACAAAGAAAGAAACGCCGACTAAATATTAGCGTTATGAAAGAAATAGCATGAAGAAAGAAAGAACGAAAGAAAGAAAGAAAGACTAAGTTGTAGCTTGATGAAAGAAAGACCGTAAAGAGGAACGAAAGAAATACATGATGACAACAATAATAATATTGATAATTGCCACTCAATTGAACTGAACATTGTCACGCTGTATGACAAGTTCTTCCAGTTTCGTTCTGTTTTTGTGTAATTTTCTTTTATCAGTGCCCCCCGCCATTTTTATTGAGCATCATTGAAACAATTTATGTTCGCTATTGTTGACGTCCATGTTGTCTGATTATAGACCAAGCCCTTCTTCTGTGGGATCCTGTCACATTCATATCATGCCAGATATCAAATTTTGATTGGAAAATGACAACTTAATGCTGTCAAGTGAGGATCCACCGGAACAGAGTGAGTTAATGAGGACTTTGGTAGATATTGTGCGCGTTTTCCATTTCATCTAATGACAAATATGACCTCGGAGATTCTTGTGGACATCTTGTCTCCTCTCCCCCACCCCCAAGAATAGCGGAAAAAATAACGTAAATCTGGATATCAGTAGCGAAAACCCTTCGATATCCGTATCCAGACATGTTTTAGCCATTTATAGGCCTCCCGTACGATATATGCATGCACGCACACATATATACATGAAGCCATCCACAGCCGGACTGTTTCGCTGTTTCTTCAGCGTGACTAGACATCCGGTTGCCTCTAGCTTGAATCGAAACCCGACTGAATTGGTGTCAGTCGGAGATTCTATCACTAAGCCGTCGGTGATGGTGAATTTTAGCGTATTTATTTTTAGATAAACACACACAGTGACCGACAGTGACTCAATTCGCTTTTGCCGATGAGTCTCGCTATATCAGCCATAATAGTCACTGTTTACAAACCCACACCTATTCCCCAGATACAGTGCTGTAAAGGTAAGTGAACCATTAAGATAGTATTTTATAAAATTGTCTCTTTTTTCCAGATGATTAACAAATCTTAATTAACCTGTATATTCATTAACAAAAATCTTTATTAAATCGATTACAACCACTTTCAAAAATTTTTATCAAACTGGAAGAAAAATATTAATTAAAAATTAAAAATTGCAAAAGTAAGTGAACCATTACATTTACATTCTGTAGTTTTGTTTTACATGTTTGTCGGTGCAAATAATATTTCTGCACATGTAAAAATTCATGTGTTCATTTTTTTGGTAAGCAGTGTATACTGCAGTTGAACAATATAACTCATTGTGTATGCAAAAGTGTGCAGTTAGAGACTAAATTAAAATATATATATATATATGCAAAGATCAAAAGAAATTCCTGAAGGTTTAAAAATCGCATACTTAAAACCTATAATGATGCGGAAGGCTCCAAATAGTACTCAAAACGGTTTGAAGTGCACTTCTCCACCGTACAACAAATTATTTATGAATGGAAGGCCTTTATGATGGTACCACAATCAAGAAGTGACCGTTCGCGAAAAATAACAGTAAAAGCAAGTAGACATCTAGTACAGCAAGCCCAGGCAAATCCTGCGCTGACCTTTGCGTTTCTCCAATGCTTACCGGTTAATGTCGGAATCACTGTGCATACATCTAAAGTGCAACGAAATCTGAACAATGCCGATCTTCACGGCAGAATGCCTAGAAAAAGCCACTGCTTACGAAATAGTACAAACACCTTCACTTAAACTATGCCAAAGATCATATAAATAAGCTAGAAATATTCTGGCAAAAGGTTTTATGGTTAGTTGAGACCAAACTAGAGCTTTTTGGGAGGAACAATAAATGGTATATCTGGCGAGCTCCTAATACGGCTTTTCAAGAGAAGAATTTGATACCAACTATTAAACATGGCGGTGACAGCATTATGATTTGGGGGTGTTTTGCTTCCAGCTGGAACAAGCAATATAGTAAGTATTAATGGTCCTATGGACTTTGAAGATACCAAGCTATTTTCAGAGAAATTTGAGTTTAGGTTGGGCTGGAACATTCAACATTGTTAATGAATATATAGTTTTATTAAGATTTGTTGATTATCAAAAAAAGAGACAATTATTTTCAATATTATCTTAGAGTTTCACTTAATTTTACACAGCACTGTATATGATATATATTGTAGTTCGCGGCAAAGGTTCATGCCTTTTCCGATTGTTTTTTGCGCGCTTCGGATTCTCCGAACTTTTTATATATATATATATATATATATATATATATATATATATATATATACAGTGTAACCCGGATATAAGAGAAACCCGGATATAAGAGAGATTTTCTCTGGTCCCAAATTAGAGCCTGTGTTAATGTATATAAAACAGACGAAACCCGGATATAAGAGAAACCCGGATATAAGAGACTTCTCCGGTCCCAACAACTCTTTTATATCCGGGTTACACTGTATATATATATATATATATATATATATATATATATATATGAAAATTTCTCCGATTTAATCGGTAGAGAAGACAATATTATGAATAAAAATGACAATAGGAGAACTGGTAATTGCTGACGCGTTTCGTCCAATGTGGACTTTATCAAAGCAAAATACGAAAATGAAATTAAATGAACAACGTAACTAATAAAAACAAAAACAGAATGTACCTAGCAACTGGAATGTAGAGAAACGCTATTTTCATATTTTTTAACTGAAAAATAACTTTAGAGATTGTCACGTGTGGAGAATATTGTCATTATATCTTTGTTGATGTATTCAACCATTTTCTTTCGATTTTATGAATCTATTTCACATGTTTTGTTTGTAACAAAAATTAATTTTTGTTAAAAAAACATGAAATAGATTCAAAAATGGGCGTAAATTGATATTTGGATTTTTCACAGATATAATGACAATATTCTCCACACGTGACAATCTCTGACGTTATTTCTCATTTAAAAAAAAAAAAAAAAATACATATCAAGTATAAGTATGTATATTACGATTTTTAAAATTTTTATATTTAAATATTATTTAAGTAAAATTTATTACAATTACGGTAAAAATAGCTAATTCATTTCTCTGATTTAGTAAACTTTTTTTCTTTTTTTTATTTAGTGTGTTACGTCAGAACTCCTTGTTCAGCGCTCATACATAAAATATTGTTTCAAGGATAAAGCGTCTATTTCAAATACGAAGTGCCCTCTGTAATAACGTTTGAAGTAATAAAATAAGCTTTCAAATTTATGATCTTTAAAAAGTAGAGAACATAATATGTCATTTCCATAAGGTTGAAAAAAAAGAAAAAATTATTGTAAAAATTCATTTTTCATCAAAAATTTCCAGTAAGATATATAATCCGGTGTTCTTATAGATATTTTTATTTTTACAAAATAGTGCTCAATGTAAATTTACAGAGCATTAATATTATAAATTAATTAATTTAAAATATGGTTTTTCCGCTACACAGTTCTAACCATGTTTCAAAAATGGAAGGCCCGAATTTAATTTTGTAATTAAATTAAAGACATTAGTTCCATTTCATTCTCAAGCGAATTTTGAAGTAACTTTTAAAATTACTGGGTTTTAAAGACAGCAAAAATCATAATTCACGTTTCCAAGGATACAGAGAAATCCAATTCAACCAGACAAGGGGTGTCTGCGTGTACATTATCGCTGTATTTTGATGTATCCGTTATTAGTTACGTTTTGGTAGGGGGTAGGGATGTATTTTTCAATAAAATCTGACATCCGTTAAATGCATGTCGTCTGGATTTTTTTTAAATTTTATTGTTAACGGCAAAAATTCTTACGGCATTTTTTCTATTTGTATATTTAAAGCTTTTGCGGGGGTGTTTAGGTTAGAATACGTTTTATTTAACTACGATTTGAAAAATATTTTCTCTTTTAATTTTTAATATACTATATTTCTTTTAAGAACAAGTAAATGTATTAGAATCCCTTACAGTATGTAGAGTTATTTTCACATCAACTATAAGTATGTATATTAATAGGTAACAATTTTTTTTTATATTTAAATATTATTTAAGTAAACTTTATGACAATGACGCCAAAATAGCTAATTGATTTCGCTGATTTAATAAAATTTTATTTTTTATATAAACCGAGTAATATATAGTTTCTCATGTAAGTACAAAGGACATGGGTCATTCAATGGCTTACATCTTCTAGCTTTTCATATTAATTTCATTTTACTGTAGGTGTTTTATTGGATTCCTTTAAGTGCTTGTAGTACTTAGAGAGAGGTCTATGGGTTAGAATACGTTTTATTTAATTACAATTTTAAAAGATGTTTAGGTTAGAATTTCTTTTTATTTAACTACAATTTTAAATACAACTTTAAATATTTTCACTGTTAGTTTTAACAGACTATATTTCTTTTTTAAAAGAAGTAAATGTATTAGAATTACTTACAGTAAGTAAAATTATTTTTACATATCAAGTATAAGTATGTATATTACGATTTTTAAAATTTTTATATTTAAATATTATTTAAGTAAAATTTATTACAATTACGGTAAAAATAGCTAATTCATTTCTCTGATTTAGTAAACTTTTTTTCTTTTTTTAATACTTAGTAATATATAGTCTCACATGTCTGTACAAAGGACATGGGACATTCAAAGGCCTACATCTTATAGCTTTGCATCATAATTTCATTTTTCTGTAGGTGTTTTATTGGATTCCTTTAAGTGCCGGTAGTACATAATTTTTGAAACTGGGTTAGAACGGTGTAGCGGAAAAACCATAATTTAAATCAATTAATTTATAATATTATATATATATATATATATATATATATATATATATATATATATATATATATATACAGAGTGGTTGAAAAGTAACCCTCCATTTGAAAATATTTATAATTTATTTATTAACTATTAGTTTACAAGACATGGGTATGAAGAAAAGCGTTTAGCATGAGATTTTATTTAAAATTCCATATGAGCACCACATTTCGTTACCAGTCTCCAGAGCCGCTCAGAAATCGCGTCACCTGATTTCAGTAGGAACTCTTGTAGTATGGAAGACGTAACTTCTTGTATTCACCTTGCAAGTTCTTCCAAGGTCTTGATTTGGTGTAGTAGTCTTGTTCCTTTAAGCAAGCTCAAAGAAAAAATTTCAGTGTGTTACGTCAGAACTCCTTGTTCAGCGCTCATACATAAAATATTGTTTCAAGGATAAAGCGTCTATTTCAAATACGAAGTGCCCTCTGTAATAACGTTTGAAGTAATAAAAACGTCGAATTATATATATATATATATATATATATATATATGATAATTTTGAAAAAAATTTGTGATACGTTTCATCTGTTATGACTTCATCGGACTGGGTTTGTTTATGTTGCTTTATTAAGTCGTAATGGATAAAAAGCTTCACAAGAACTTTTCCCAGCTTGGCATCCATCCAAATCTATGTATCGTTATCTCATCATACTCTCCAGAGCTGGGATCAAATATGGAGAGTATGATGAGATAAATTTGTGACATTCCGAATTTAAGGAGAGATGACGCGTCTACCCGAAGTTTCAAGAAATTAACAGATTCAAAGCCTACCTAAAAATATATCGGAAAAACATCACGTGATCTAAAAGCTCGTATGTACGAATACAAAAACGATTTACGTTTAGACACCCATTCAAACTTTCTCGTACTACAAAGGAACAAAACTGGATATACTTTTGATTTTACTAATGCCACCCTAATAAAAAAAAATAGCATAATCCTTTACGGAGAAATTACTTGGCGAGCCTAATAATAATAATATTACCAACTATAAACACACGTTAAAAACATTATAGTACATCGCCAGTGTTTATTGAATCCATTATTAAAGAAGCTAACATATGTTTATCTAAAACAAATGATATGTACGTAAAACCTTCCCAAATGAACATGTGAAAAACCAACAAATATAAAAGTTATATTATATAAAGTTATAGTGGCATTCCTCCTCCCAACGCTCGCCCGGGCCAATTCTCTCTTCTCTCTTCAAGAATTTTTTCCCGTCTGTCTTTTTCAGCATATTTGTATAGATAAACCCGGCCGGTTATAACTGACCCTCGGCCCTACTACTTCGCATACGATTATCACAGGGTTCTGGCTGCTTCAACCAAAATCATGTGAATTCCAAAGTTCCTTCTAGCTTACTCAGCTCTATTTCAAATTTTAATCAATAAAAATTATTTTGACCATTTCCATTGTCTACTGATGACCCAGATTCAATGGGTACAACTTCTGCCCTAGATCAGATTTCCCCATCAGTAAAAAAAAAAAATGCTCTGATTTAATTTAGCTATTCAAATCTACTCCAATTTCACTAAAAATTATATACGTATATGTGTGTGTTTGTGTGTGTTTCCCATACTCTCTCTGTCACACAACTTGAACCCTCAAAATGAAAAATTACCAAAAATCACGGAGTTATTCACATTTCCTAAGTACGGATGGTATTCGAGGTACTTACAAGGATTGTTTTACAATTAACAAAAAAAAGAAGCGTCTATTTTTGGCTTGTTTATCGGTGTGAGCGCGAACATAAACCCTACACTTAGAAATAACGCACACGAGTCGTTTATATTTGGGTCGATCGCAAAGCTCTACCCAACCGTTGTGCAATGGAAGGAGCTCACTCTAAGAGAATTTGGTGCAAATTTTAATATATATATATATATATTGGGGTGAATTAAACAGAAATTATCCCCAGATTGGATACTATGCTTGTTTTAATTTACACTACTACATAATTACTCTTTCTTTCGTTATGTAATCGCTGATATTAGTTACTACAGATTTAGTGTCGGTAATTACGGACAATCAGCATTATCGGATCGATATTTCCGCCATTTTATCCGCTAAAACGAGGTATGAGTATATATGTAAATACACATATGTATAACTATTTAAATAGAGAATTTTTTTTTTTGCAAGCATCTCATTTTCACGTTATCTACAATTGTTGCAATTGTTTAGAGGTCAATCTTTTAAACCTTGATGAAATTTTGCGCACCCATTCGCCAGTTCACTGGCGTACTTAACAAAAATGTCTGCGACTTCAATGAGTTATAAATATGCATATTGCCAAGAAAGCCGAGGCATCGTCTCTGGATACATTTCGCCTTTGGTTGTGTCAAAAAAAAAAATCCAACAAATATGTGTTGTATGCACTTAGAATGTACCTCATTTTTGCTAAGAAAACATCAGACGTCTGCGGAGGTCGCCTATTCCTCCGTGTTATTTCCATCGGAAGTCTTCTTAGAGAAAAGCAAAAAAAAAAAAAATACAAAACCAGGAAAATTACAAAAAAAATATCTGAAAAAAACCCCAAAAAAACTTAGAATTCTCCTTTCCCATCGGTTGGAAAATAGGAAAAAAATTAAGAAAACTAAACTAGAAAACGAAACATAAAACATAAAATTGAAAAGAATATGTGTTCATGTACAACCTCACCGACACATTGGAATTTATATATATATATATATATATATATATATATATATATATATATATATATATATATATATATGGGTGTATATGCATATTTTTCTAATTTTTACACGCACACACATTTATTCACATATCTACATCTCTGGCCACCTCTCTCTCTCTCTCTCTCTCTCTCTCACACACACACACACACACACACACACGAACACGCACACAGGTACACGAGGTACGTCACAAAGTTTTGTGGATTATAACCATGAATATACTTACTCTAACACCTACTTTCCACCCTCTCCTTCGAAATAGTCTCTTGCTCGCTGAAAGCCCACTATACCCAGAGGTTAACAGCAAAAGTCATCTACGTTCAGTTGCTGTACTTAATGTTTAAGTTTCCGAATATTTGTGTGTATTGGTGTGCGCGTGTGTGTGTGTGAGTGTGAAAAGTTTAATAAAAAAGATACAGATTTACACACAGATATAAATCTTAAAAAATGAAAATAAAAACAGTTATATGTATGAATTATTATACGCGTGATTATCAAAGTTGGGTTTGTGTATGTCTAAGACATATTGGCAGAAAATGTTGTCACGTATTTCCATCTGGAGAGAAAAATACGATGACGACATAAGTTGCCTGTCATGGCCGACAATGAGGATATTTAAATCATTTGCTGCTTATTAAACTATCTAAAATGAAATTATGGAAAAAAAAAAAGAGACAAACGCTTAAAGCCCAATAATATTGTAGCACACTGCCAAGAAGAATAAAGATTGTGTAGTGTATTTTGTTTACTAACGTTCACTAACACAAGGCTCAACATCCACTCAAGATAGAGGTTTACGGAATGAGATGTATGATTCCTAATGCAACATTATGAATGTTACCCGCCAGTTGATGATAGTCTGACATTATACTGATTGAAATCTTCAATTAACAAAACGATATCCATATGGATAACAATTTATAGAAAAAATTTAAAAATATATATCAGATTAAAAAGCTTTATGTAGTATTATTTAATAAGCTTAACTTGGTACAAGTATAACGCGGTCGGGCCGACTCGATCCGGGATCGTTCTCACGCTGGTCAGAACTGGCACCAGTCAACTGATGGCCGCTTCGTTTCTTCATCTGCTCTGTCCCACGTTGTGACTGATTGATCACAGTGTAATGAAGATTGAATTTTCGTCCGCACTTAAGCGCTGAATCGAGTTGGCGGAACCGTGCCATAAAACCCAAAGAACAACGATACCTCCCCTGGAACCTAGTGACAAGGAATCTTCTGTTTTACTAAGCCATTCACAAGAGGGACATCGCGTTATCAAATCTTCACGTCAGTCATTCTCTTGTCCGGCTCGACGTCAGTAATACTCTTCTCGGCAATTCTCTTCGACAGCAGGACATTGACTTCTTCCGGCCTCTCCGGTCCATCGCCGGGCTCGAACACTTCTCGCTCAACTGCAACTGCTCCAACTCTTCGCTCCAAAATCTCTCACGTGTCATACGGTTTATATGCACCTTGCATAACTCTGACAACGTATTCAGATTCGTTAGCATTTATTTTCCTCGACTTTATATCGCAATGTTTTCATTTCAGTAATTTCTACATTGTATCCCTTCTTAAGCTTCAATTCTATCCGGGATTAACACATAAAACCTTTATTTAATTTGATGTCACATTCCTTCCAACTACTATCAGTGACACTTAGTGTCATGTAAGGTCACAACATATGGCACCAAACAGTGAGAATTGGACTCACTACAAAGTAAACGCCTGTTAAGCCAACTTGTTACAGATTACACTATAGGATAACGACACAGAATGTCATCTAGGAAGTAAGAACTGAAGACTATGAGGATATGGAGGATGTATAAAGATTGGCTCTTGACTGAAGAGGTTAATATTGTAGCGTTCGGGGAAATATCCACGCAATGTTCTACAAATCAGCGTTTCTTTGTGAAAAGCTGAGTCGCACTTCTTCCTTACAGTTGGAATATGGAGGGAATGGCGGGGGTTCAACTCCGTGGGTGTAATATGGCGGTCTAAGTTGCAAAGGCCTGAAATGGAGGAACTAACGAATGGAGCCCGTACGAACATTTGCCATGGAAATAGCTACAAAGTCGCGATAAACTTGCAATATAACATAGACTCTCAGAGTCGCTGTGGTTGGAGACTAGTAAAACTAGTAAGACTGGAAACTGTTAGGTTAATGTTCCCGATACGTCTAAAGGAGAAATAAGAAAGATTTTAAAACAATTTAAATATATGACTCACTAACAATCTGTTCTCAAACATCATACGCACATTCTATATAATAAATTCCCGAATAACGTTGATATGAATCTTATCAATGTCAAAATTGGGTTCAGCAATTCAGATTCATTTATACAGAAAAATAATTTGAACATTCCTGAACCCAAATTCATGAGAACTTACGACAATATCACGCTGAATGACCGGTTTCCTGTACGATCACCGAAGTTAAGCAATGTTGATCTTGGTCAATAGCTAGATGGGTGACCGTTTGGGAATACCAGGTGCTGTAAGCTTGGATGCGCCGGTGGTGTAATGGATAATGGCTCGGAATTGTTAATTGGAGAGCCAAGTTCCAATTACCGTTGGGTTTGTCATAATTATTTACGGCAAAATAAAAGGTATGAATCAACCCCTTCTTCTCCCAGTTAATTAGTAAGACTACACCATTGTTATCTAAAAAAAGAAATGAATTCTTACAATCTAAAAATATTTAATGGCTTTAAATAACCTGGAATGGATTGATCAGTCTTAAAAACGAATCAATGAAAAAACCAAATTCATAAGATTTTCACCGCAATGAGCAGCATTTTATTTTGGACATCAATGTCAAGTAATGATTACTTGACTAGTTATGTTGACTATTACGATTCAGCATTGACTCTCACTGGAAGCCCCATACTAATGGCTTTGTACCAACTAAGATAAAATGAGTAAATAACAACAGTACTATATATGTGATATAATCTGGAACTATATATATACATACGCATACACATACATATATAATATAGAAGTATATATACATACACACATGGATAGACACATATATATATGAGATAATATGGGGCTATATATATATACATACGCAGTAGGATCTATACAATTTTTCTAACCCTATGTTCCTGTGTCATAAATTGATGAACCTCTGCTCAAAAGTAATGAAAAAGTCGTTAAATTATTTTAGTCACCCTGAACCGGAAATTCGATTTAACCATATATGCAATATGGGTAAAAAAAAATCTCTATATTTCAGAATCTTTATTTTTCAAATTGTTAATAATGCTATTGGATAATACTGAATTAAACCCTTCTTCATTATTTTTTTAAGAAAAGTTCATCGAATTATGACATTGGAAATCAATTATTTTACGAAAAGCCATAACGTTAATAGACGCACACTCACATATATAGCTATATCATACGTATAGACAGTGTGGATACAGGAATCGACACTGCATACTAATTGTCAGTTTCATGATCTTCAGGTTTAAAGATCGCATTGAAGTGCGAAACTGACCGTCCCCATGTGTTGTTGATTCTTATGTCCCTAGTCTTTATCTATAAACTCTCTATCTCCGCTGTTTATCACTCTTTCCCTTTAACACATTTTAAACAATATATATATATATATATCAATGTTGTATCCTTAATTTTTATTGATATGTTTCGCAAACATTGGTTTAACTGGAGCATTATAATAAAATACTTTAAAATACGAGAGCCAATTCTTTGAAATTAACTAAAAAAGTCTTCAAAAGATGTGAGTTAATTTTTATTTAATCTCTGCATTTTTTTTTTTTTTTTTTTGCATTTCTCGTCTGACTCAGCAAAAACAGACGCTGATCGAACCCGTCGCAGCCATAAACAAAAGAAATGGAAACGCAAGAAGAGGCCCAACAAGAAACGGAAGCGGCGAAAGCGGAAGCGAGCCAGTAAGTAACTTTCTATTTTTACATTTTCTCTGACGCACTTCATGTTTCTCATGGTCTAGTTGCTGGCTACAATGTCTTCAATGTATGAATGTACAGAAAAACCATTTCAAAATTATATATCAGTCCAAGTGTTTCTTGTTATATTTTTTTAAACTTTCTATGAAGTACTGAAAAAATATCACCCCGACACATTTGAACAAGTATCAGTTTTTTGTGGGGAAGGAAGTATTTCTTGGTTCGGGCTAGAAAGGAACACTTGAAAAAGGATCCAAATCATTCTTTGTTAAATGACCTTGACGAATTTGCTTCTCTGCACGAGAAATTACAATTCATCTTTCGTATCATTACTTCATGTCGTAGCCATTCGACAAGCAAAAATGCACCTGGTATAATTTTGTTTAGAGTCACTTCCCACTTCGCCACTTGTCGGCTCTCAACTTCACTCGACAAAAGATCAAGTGACATTTTCCAGATCACGTGTTGGAAAGTGAGTAGGATCAGAAAGGGAAGAAAAATCGGCTGATGAATGATTGATTTTTTTTGCATCCTACCAAATGTCCATCATCGATCGTCGGTGGGTTGCTTAAATTTTCTAGAAGGCTAGAAAAAAACTGGAGAGGTTGGCGATCGGATCCCTACAGAGGAACAAAAACATCATCATACTACCGGCTGACAAAGGCAATGCGACTCTAGTGATCGACAAGTCAGATTATTCAAGAAAGCTGGAAGACCTCATTAGCAATGGTAGCTACAGCAACAAAAAAAGGATCCTACAATGAAAAGGGAATGCAAACTGGCACAGATACTAATCAAGAACAAGGATCACTTTGCCCCTAAGATGTATAGGCAGTTATCGCAGCGTTACACCAAGCTACCTCACATATACGGTCTCCCTAAGATTCACAAAGACGGTATTCCACTCAGACCGATTGTTAGTTGCCAAGGCTCTATGTGCCGCCCTCTGAGTCGCTTCCTTGTAGATATAATTGACCCATTGATCGGAAAGTCTCCTTCATATGTCCGAAACTCCGCCCACTTCGTGGAAATAATCAAAGATGCTCCGATCCTATCCAACCAGATGGTGAGCTTGGAAGTCGTGAGTTTGTTCACCAAGATACCCGCGGAGGAGGCACTCTCAGTAGTCAGAGACAGATTGGCCTCTGGCTCATCTCTAGAAAAACGGACCAGTATTCAAATAGATAATCTGATGGAGATGTTGACTTTCTGTACACAAACAACACACTTTGAAATGAGATCACACATATATCGACAGGAGGAGGGCTTAGCAATGGGCTCGCCATTATCACCAGCAATGGCGAATATATACATGGAATACTTTGAGGAAATGGCATTAGAATCTATATCTCTAAAGCCAACTATATGGTTAAGGTACGTAGACGACACCTTCATACTCTGGCCACACCAGGAAGATGTCCAGGTTCTACTGGACCATGTGAACTCAATAAGACCTTCGATACAGTTCACAATGGAGAAAGAGAGTAACAACACACTCCCATTCCTGGATGTTCTAATATCTCGAACAGAGCATGGGTTTAAGACATCCGTATACCGTAAACCGACATTCACCGGACAGTACCTCAATTTCAACTCCCACCAACCATATAGCGTAAAGAAAGGGATCGTCCGTTGCTTACAACACCGAGCAAAAGTCATAAGTGGCGACCCAGAGACGTTAGATAAAGAATTGGTCAGTATAAGCAGTACCCTACAACGTAACAACTACACTGGGTACGTAGCAGCAGCCCCAATAAACTGGGATAGGCGGGTGCAAGAGGAGGACAACAACACTCAGAAAACAGTCTGCCTGCCTTATGTGAAGGGGGTTATCAAAGAAAATACAAAGGATCTGCGGTCCATATAAAATCAGGACAACCTTCAAAAGCTTGACGACACTTCGCAGATATCTCTCCCGAGTAAGACCCACCCGCCATAGAGGAGAACATGACTAAAGACTGCGTGTACGCTATCCCATGCAGCTGCGGAAAGGAATATAAAGGGCTGATGAGCCGCCCCCTTAAGGTAAGGCTTCAAGAACACCAGAAAGCTGTAACACGAGGAAAAAATCAGGTGTGGCTGACCACATATGGAGAGAGAAGGGAGATAACCGCCCTCTGTGGGATCAGGTTGAGATCATAGACAAAGAACACCATTGGAAAATTCGTAAACTTAAGGAATCAGCACATATGCTAGGCCACAAAAATCTCCAGAGCCGACCAAGCATAGAAATGAATACAATATGGGAACCAGTAATAAGGAGTGCCAGAGAAAAGCAATAATAACAATGAATGTAAAAAAAAAATAAAAAAAAATATGATATGATAACAGCAAAAATAACTTTACTGTACAATTTATGCATTAACAGATAGAGAAGAATAAGGCATTACATGCAGTCCATTGTATTAAGAGCAATCGTGTGTCTTCATTAGAATCTGCTAATAATTGGTTCTGCATCCAATTCATCTAAGAATTCTTTTTTAATGGATAACGTGATTCCAAATTCTCGAAAAGCGAATTTATTAACGTTGTCGTTGTGATTTTTAGGTTTGAAAATGAAAATCTCACATTGGAATTGAGTAACTGACAATGTGCAGATGATTTATAAAATTCCTATCCTTTTTGATTACTGAAACAGTTACCTACGTTTGTCTGCATTTATTGAATTTTTATTTAATATTGGGGTCCACTCCATCGGTTAAGCTGGCATCCTGATCAGTCCGCTACTATATATATATATATATATATATATATATATATATATATATATATATATATATAAAATTATAGTTTTAAGATAAGCTACATTTATGAGTCAATATCAGGAATAGATTGTATGTAAATATAAAAGTAGACATTGAGGTCAACACCCAGCGGCGACACCCTATTTCATGCTTAAACACAATCGTCAGGCCTGAATAGCCTGACGCATACGTTGTCTACTTATATATATATATACATATATATATATATATATATGTGTGTGTGTGTGTGTGTGTGTGTGTGTGTGTGTGTGTGTGTGTGTGTGTGTGTGTGAAATTGAGAAAATCAACAAATGCAGAAAGACTTAGCTTTAAATTAAAATTAGTTTGGTATTCAATGTATCTAAATACATTACCTAGCCGTTCAGATTTCCATTGCTTTTGTGTGTGTGTGTGTGTGTGTGTGTGTGTGTGTGTGTTTTTATTGCTATTGCTTTTTTTGTTTTGTTATTGTATTTTTTTTATTTTTTTTGTTTTTTGCTTATCGCTATTGTTTTTAAATATCCCATATTATATAGCATTTGTTTCGTTAGAAAATGAGATATGTTTCTTGATCCTGGGCGTAAAGACGTGTTTTTCACTTTTTCGCCCATTTGGCAAACATATCGTGTCTGTTTTCCTGAAAGACTTGGACTCTAAAGCCAGAATAAAATTTTCCGTTTGAAATAAGTGATATCTTCTATATAACAAGAAATGGTATTTATTTTGAATAGGATTTCCCTTATAGTTAGATTTGGTTACGCTCACCAGTTGTCAGGAGATTAGTAAAAGTTAATGATTAAGCAATTTCCCTCTGATAAAATAAATTGTATTCAAGCTTACAATACCATTGTTTGTTTTCTTATACGCAACAGTTTGGCAGTTATTCAAGTTTACGTAACTTTTACAAAAATCGTAATGGAACCATTCACCAAACTTGCAATACTTATCTGAGTACAGACCAGGCTCAACTTCGGTGATCAGACGAGAACCGGTTTCAACCTGATGTGAACGAAAGCACCGTAATGGATTCATGGTGGAATATCGTAACATTCCGTTAATGAAGTCTTATGGCCATATCACGTTGAAACACCGGTTCATGCACGATCACAGAAGTTAGAGCTTGGTCAGTACCTAGATGGGGGACCGCTTGTAAATACTTTTCGAAACGGTATGAATCTACCTATTTCTCCTCAGCTATGGGTTAATTAGTAGGACTTGTATCAGTAAATTATTATTATCAACAAAAAAATGCTTAAAATCTAAAAATATTTTCTGGCTTTAAATAAACTGTAAAAGGTTGATAAGACGTAAAACACAAATCAAATCCTGTCAAAGGATACTTAATGGAGTTCTTTTATAGGCGCACATGCATCAATCTGTTTATGGACTGAGTCTTTGACATTTAAAGATAACTGCTTGTTTGTCTATATTTCTGAGATGGGGTATTATGTACATTATTTACATTATTCGGACTATTGTCCTCATCTTTGTCGCCATATTTATCACAACGTTTCGGCCGTTGTACGCTCCGGCCTTCTTCAGGTGATTAGAATGTCGAACTGTCCCCAAGAACATATGGCACAGTGGATAAAGGTGTTGAATAGATCCAGTGACAGGACCCAAAGACTGTGAGTTCAATACCCGGTTAAGGTAGTGGAGAGCTTTCAAAGGGAAATTAACAGTAGATAACTGATAACTGACATCCATTAAAAAAAAACATGGCACGTGGAACTAGAACAGTCTACCCCAGTGAGCGAAATAAAGGGTTCAGTTCAACATTCCAACCACCTGAAGAAGGCCGGAGCGTACAACGGCCGAAACGTTGAGATAAATATGGCGATAAAGATGAGGAAAATAGTCCGAATAATGTAAATAATGTATAACTGCTTGTTGCCCTATTTATATCTGCCTTTTCTCATTTTGCGTCCATTCATCCTGATTCTTTATGTCTCTCTTTTTTCTTTTTCTTTTACTTTTTTTTTTTTAACAGAGAAACGAAACAAGAAGAAGCGTCGAAACAGGAAGCGGACGAAACGCCGGAAGAAGAAGAAGAAGAATCGTCGTAAACCAGTTTAGATCCGAAAAGGAAGGGAATAGTTTCCCTACCGACACCGGAGCACAATTTTGACACGCGGAAGAATATGCTAAAGACATAAATATAACAACACAAAATAAATCACTAATGACAATAAACTGAAGAAAGAATGCTTTCTATGTTACAAAGAAAAGATAATTAAAAAAGAAAGAAAAAGACTATGGCAAAAAAATTATCGTTAATGAGTGGAATTAAACTTAGAAAACAACGACAAAATTATTGAAAAAAAAAATCCAAAGAAAAAGACCAGAAGGATTTGGAATGATTTAATACGAATGGCTATGTCTCCAGGAGCTGTGTTTCATTAAACAGTGTTTAAAACGAAACAATACCTATTACATACATCTTTGCATACACACAAGACATAAAAAGATGTCACTTATCCTCTCTTACATGATACTGTAGCTTAAGTTGAAAACGATATCAAGAAAAAATATAAGCAGATAAAGATTTATAGAATTGCTGTGACAGATGAAAGAATATACATACATCAAATGTTATATTCATAAACGCAATTGGGCCTTCGCCGTGGAGTAGTCATTAGCGCGCAAGGTTCGGAAACGAAGCGAGTTTTGAGCTTCACAGGGTGACCCACTTTTTTGATTGTGTGCCAAACATTAAAATAAGTTGAATAAAAATGAGAGAGTCTCCGATGATTAACAACCTAATCTAACAAAATGTTATCACTGTGTAGTAAGTTTATTTCTGACTGAGTGCTCAGCACACGCAGACATATACCAGATCAAATTAAATTTAGTAAATAGACACGCGTACACATATATTAGTAAGGCTATTTAGTAACAATCAGATACTAGGACTTTCAGAGACGCCGTTAAGGATCTGTTAGCCTACATTCGAGAAATTTTACTATATTAATTAAAGATTATGATTAAAAAAAGAAAAAAGAAATTACATACATAATATAGTTGAATAAAATTATATAAAAAACAGTCATAAACATATACGATGGTGCTGAAAAGTTCTCGGCCTGACTAAGAAGGAATATTACAAAACGAATTCTAGTGTCATTTGGTCAGATTTGGCCCAAGAACGTTTCAGCATATCTTCGTATGTAGGCGCCCTTCATATATATATATATATATATATATATATATATATATATATATATATATATATATATATATATATATATATATATTGTTTATCCAAACAAACAAGTTTGTCAAATTCATCCGAGGAGGTCTGTTTCATTTTTTGCATTTTTTTACAATTTTTGAACTGTGGATAAACTGCCCAAATTTTGTTTTGTTTTTGTCCAAGTTTTTTTCAAATGTTTCAGTTATTATCCGGAACTAGGTGTTGTCCGGGAAATATGCAACATTTTGTTAGCTACATTCTTGAATTTATCTTGTTCTTTGTTTGTTTGTTTCTTTTTGTTTGTTTGTTTTTTTTTTTGTTTTTTTTAGGGGGATTTTTTATCACTGAGATTCAAAGTGACGTCATATGTGAAACGGTTACACTGAGCTAGATCTCATCGGAAATTATTTTGCGCGCATCTTAAATATACACACTTAAATCTGTATAAAATGTTTAAGACGCACACAAAATAATAATTTCTGGTGCGATCTAGCTCCATGTAACCGTTTTACACGTCTCCTATGGTGAAAAAGTTAACCAGACAGGCCGTGTCGGTTGAGTTTAAGAAAACTTATTCGAATGAATTCTTGCTGCCTAAATATACCATACATCTTGCTTAGGAGTTTGCAGTCTGGTCTTGTTCATCGATAAAAAAATGTTGTTTCAAAGGTACAGTACTGTATATAGTAAAATGATTCCTTAATAATATCCAATGTTGATTCTTCTTTAACTCTTGGGAAACACATCGGCTTGGGACAATGCGTAGCAAATCTAGTCTTATTGAGCTGAGTTCGATTCTCATTCGGTGCACCAATACTTGTGGCCTTGTGTCAAACTAAGTTTAACTCAATAAACGATAGAGCTGGTGTTTGAGGTGGGGAGCTTAACCCCGTCTTTGTTCAGTTTCTTCTTTTTAATTTAATTTTCTTGTTTGCTGGATTTTGTTTTATTTTATTTTGCTGCGTCGAAAACAGTTTTGGTATTAGAACGGTTAAGAACGGAAAACTATCCAAAAAAAAAAACACAGATTATTTATTACTTGATACTAAACAAGAATATTTAAAGCAGAGCAACACCTTCTCAATGAGGTAAAAATTCGGTCAAACTAAAATGTGTTTTTATAGGAAAATATATTGTTTTATGTATTTTAATGTGCCTTGAATTAATATGCCCTTAACTTCTATAGGAAATTAACTTTTAGAAGTTTTTAGGGTGGGTTCGTTTACTATGTAAGTTTAATGCTCAAAAATATACACTTACTTTTTTTTATGAAAATACCAGTCATTTTTTTTAGCTTATAACATCCATGCTTGGTTTTCGTTGGATCACCACAGTTAACCAAAGTAGTAGATCCAGTTTAGTACTTAGATGAGGACGGCTTGAGAACACTTGATACTGCAAGCAACCTGCAATCTAAAGTATATTTCGGATTTAAATCATCTAGTAAGGGTTGATAAACCGTGAAAAATAAATCAGTTATAACATACATAATTTTAATGTCAATTTTTTTTTCGACTAGGGTCAATTCCTAGTGTTAAGCAAACCCTAACCGCAAAATCTAACCTTTTTCAAAATGCCATGTCTATTTAAAAAGTATTTGATCATGGCCCTCCACAGATTCCTTTTTCTTTTTAATATTTGTGAACGGCCATCACTTTTGGGGAAATATAGTGGAGTGGTTTCCCGTTGCCATTTCCACGGTTTTGAACTCACAGTTTTCCTTTTCTTAGACTGGTTGCCACCCAAGGATTGTCTACCTTGCTATTTTGTTGAAAATTCCTTTGGATTCAAAGGGTAGATCAGAAGCGGGTCCGGTACAGTAAGCGTTGCGAAATACTGCCTAGACTCGCGACCCAAAATTCATAATGTGAGAAAAAAGAGGGCGCACGGAACGACTATGTTCACATAAAGTCCCTCTCACAATAAAAAGGTGAGAAGGGAGGGAAGGCAGGCCTTAAGTAATAAGGTGGCAGAAGTGTACATCCCACTCCTTCCGGTAAAAAGATTACAAAAAGCAGTGCTGGTAGTGGCCTCGCTTTGAAAAACAAGCCATGGCAAACACAACGCTTCCTACATCAGACCGCAACCCCACACACGCAGGTAATTTCACTTATTTTTCCACAATTTAACACATAGCTGGTGAGAGAAGAGAAAGATTCATGCTTTTCTCAGGATCACTTGTGCGAAAGTGAATGCAACAGACTCGATGATTCCACTTTCCACGCCAGTAACCTTTATACACACAAAAAAAACCTAGATTATTAACTTTTTTCTTTTTATCTACTGTACCTTAAAATTACCTGAAATTGCATGAGACTGACAGAAAATTAGAGTACCAAAAATTGTATTTTTTAAGTGAATTTACTTCCAGCAAAGCAATAAAGAAACTAAAAAACAATGGGGGGGTACTGGGTGTGAAAGAATTAGAAAACAGAAACATTACTAAAGAGCTAGAAAGAGTTACAAGAGTAACCAGAAAGACAGTAGATAACGATTGACATTGCATTTAAATTTGTTGAAACTTTGCCGGAAATCATGGTTCAACAAGCGAGAAGTGCGAGAAAAGAAACTTTTAGCATAAGACTGACGGTTATATCTATTCTATAGATATATTCATATATTCTATATTCATCTGTAAATTGATAAGACCTTGTTGGCACACTAATAGTCCGCTTAAATTCGTCAAGTCTAAGTATACGAACTCACCCGAACAATTACCATGAAAGTATTTATAGAAAAGGCAGAGAGAAACAACTTGACGGCGATAGAAAAGAACGTTTAATTTGTAAATTGATGTCATCATCTCAGACACAATATTAGGATCAATTGTGGCATTATATGTATATTGAAAATCGAACCCCTATTTTAAATCCACATTATTCGCTTTCATTTTAAAACTAAAAAGAATCCCAAAGAAAAAGAAATGGTCACTTTCCATAAAGAGGATAATCTCATTCTGGAAAAGAAGAATTTTCGTTGACATATTTTAGCTTAATCAAATCTTTATCTGAAATTAAAAGCATTCAGTTAAGAAATATAGTAAAAATCAATCAATGTCGGATTGTAAGATACTTGTTATGTGTTTAGATGCACGTGATTACATTAGTTAAATTTATAAGAATTTCTATCACGTGTTTTGCGACTCTAATCGAACTATTTATATGCACACAACAATATATACATTATATCAAAGCAAGTCGACATAAGTCAAAGCAAGTCTTATTTCTGTGTGCATGCGTGTGTAGGCAAGCTTCATTTGCGCATTTGTATCAGAAAATTATCTTCTCTTTACAACCAAAAAGATTCAATCTAACTTCCAAGATAATATCTCTTTAGTACAATAGAGGAGTGTGTGTAAACACAAGCACACACACGCGCGCGTGCACACATACACACACACAAACACAAATAATTTGAGAGATAGCGAAGAGACTGAGAGATATCTGTGGAATTCCGCATATCTATCTATGTTAATATACATACGTACAGAAAAATACAAATATATCAAAGCTACTCCAAAAGTAACACTCTTGAAAAACACATAGGAAAGAAAAGAACTCAATGCCGTAATTAACAGAGCAAATTATGCAAATCATAATTTCCTGCTGCAGGTCTGGTGAATGCGAGACTTCCACGTAAGAAACTGACAGTCGCAGTCGGTCAGACATGAACCAGAATATTATGATATATATATATATATATACATGTGTGTGTGTGTGTGTGTGTGTGTGTGTAAATAAATAGAAAGAACAGTAAGATATATAATCCGGTGTTCTTATAGGTATTTTTATTTTTACAAAATAGTGCTCAATGTAAATTTACAGAACATTAATATTATAAATTAATTGATTTAAAATATGGCTTGAGGATGAAATGGAACTAATGTCTTTAATTTAATTACAAAATTAAATTCGGACCTTTTAGCTTCCATTTTTGAAACATAGTTAGAACTGAAAGCGAAAAAAACGTATTTATTTAAATCAATTAATTATATATATATATATATATATATATATATATATATATATATATATATATATAATATTAGTGGTTAATATACGCATATATATATATATATATATATATATATATATATATATATATATATATATACATGCATATATATATAAAAATTTTCCAAGACGATAGAATAACGCTGGATAGATAACGCTGGTGTAATGGGGACGAGACAAAAGACGTTATTCACGAGACGCAAATAGTAAATGAGGAGGGGGACACATTTCAAAATACGACTAAAATCTTATCATTCTCAAGAAGCTTTGGCTGCAAGAATTCAAAAGGAAAAAAATATCATTTACCTTTTGAGGCTAAATATATATACATATATTATTTGTGTGTGTGTATATATATATATGTGTGTGTGTGTGTGTGTGTGTGTGTGTGTGTGTGTGTGTGTGTGTGTGTGTGTGTATATGTGTGTGTCTGTGTGTCTATATAAGATATACATCAGCGGGTAAACGAATGACAAAATATTAAAAAAAAATCCTAAGTAACGCGCTTCGTCCCTAAAATTAAAACCGGTGTTTGTTGCATTTCTACAATCATCCCGCTACACAAATAAAAATCGATTCCATCGATAAAAGCATAATTAGTCTGAAGAAGCTGACGAAGGTATATATATATATATATATGTGTGTGTGTGTGTGTGTGTGTGTGTGTGTGCGTCGATTTCCATTTCCAGTCGAATTCGGAAAATTCACTGACGTGCAAATAGCCCTGTAAAAGTGTAAATCCATTTTATCTCCCTGACCACCACTTTTATGAATAAATAACCGAACAAACTGTAATTTATAGCCTTGGTTTGCAACCATTCTAGTACAATGACTGAATTCAAACTAACCTGAAGTGGATTGGGCCCCGTCATGTTTATCTTGCCAAAAACACATCAGTACTGTTAAGGGTACAGTATTAGGTGGTGCCTCTACGGCCTTAATGGATTACGAAACTTGTGGTTGTGATATATGGGATTGGCAAAATGGAAAAACGTGTTTCGTTCCTAGAAGAAACTTCTTCAGACTAATGATGGTTTCATCGATGATGTTATACATATTGGTATATATTTTATCTATATACATTATTCATAGAACCAAATGCCTGAAAGTAGAGGCTTATTTGTCCCTATGTAACGATTAAGTAGTTTGTAATACGAATTTAAAAATCGACAAAATGGTGTCAAGACATTTCTAACAAAGTTCATTAAATAGCATTTTATAATATTTAAATTACTATGCATAAATACATATTTGTTAGACACACATACACACATACACACATACATGTGTGTATGTGTTTTTCGTTGAATATGACAGATTTAACTAATTCTTTATTTAGTTTATCCATTATTCTTACATTTTTCTGTTTGTTGGGATTAAGGGAGGGCAAAGAAATCTCCGTATTGTCCATTGTCCCAAACGCTTTCGGCCACTTCTTTAACCATTTTTAAGGTGGTATCTTTTTGGGTTTTGTTAATTTTTTTTCACGTTTGAGTGTATGTGTCATTGTATTGTTTTGAATAAGAGTAGGAGCGTTTATTAATTAATAAAGTACTTCATTAAATTTTCCTTGTCTGTCATATTCAACGAAACATTAAAAAAAATGGTTGCCGCCTAAATATACATTTATATATATATATATATATATATATATATATATATATATATATATATATATATATATATATATATGATGTCACCATTCCATGCTTCACTGCCATCTTCCGAAACATATACAATCCTAGAAATACATGTTTTAATTTTTTGACGAATCTTAATTCTTAAGTTAATGATTGAATAAGCTCATGGCGAGTTCTACGATAATAAAATATCCGATATCGCATTATTAAATATTTGAGCTTGATAACTTTAGCAAAATGTTGCAATAACAATCATAAATACGAATGCTGGCCATTATTTAAAGAAGTAAGCGGATACAAATGTAAAGATTTGTAACTGACAACTGTTTCCATTTCGCTGAAACAAACGCTAAAGCTTTCTTTTTTTCTTTCATTTTCTCACTCTGGTATGTCTTTTCCGTCTTTCAACGCGATCCAAATTATTTATTAGGTATTGATAGGGCGTAAAAGTCGTGCTAACTAAAGGAGGAACAAGCAGAATTATATATATATATATAATAAATGCGAATGTCAGTGTGTCATTTTTTGTATTCTCAACTTTTAATTTTACGATAGTTTCCGCTGCCATCTTGGCTTCTACTAATAAAAACAATTAAAAGGACACAACTCTTCAACAGCTCATGTTCAAATGAAAAAAATTACTGTTCTCAAATTTTCAAAATAAAATTGTACGTGTTTTCCTTTTTTTCCCCTAGATGCCGTAGCCCAGCATATCATACCATTTTGGAATCAGGCCGACTCCGTGAGCAAATTAAAAACATTCCGGGCCTGATCCGGACTTGCAATCCTGAAATTTTGGATTCCCAAGTTTTTATTAATGCTATTGTTTTCGGCGTTTTTTTGTTGTTTTGTTTTGTTTTTTGGGGTTTTTTTTTCTTACATGATTTTTTTGCGGTAAAAGATTTTGTACGATAACAATTTTTTTTAACTCGGAAATATATTTGGGAATAATCGAAATTAATTGCGAAATCCAGCATAAGTCGCCCACGAAGTAAAAATAATTAATTATACGGAAAGTAAGAACCTACGTACATCAAAATGTTTTAAATTAAGTGGCAGTAGAAGAATTATCGTTGAACTTTTAGAAGGTAAGCTTAAATATTAATGCAATATTTAAATGCTGCGATCAGTTTTCAGTTCTGTAGCTTACTGTTGCCTATCGCATTTACTCCTCCCTACCTATTGTAATGAAGGCCCAAGCAAGAACCCTCCGCAGGAGCCAGGAATAAGATGTTTCATA
>CAHIKZ030002445.1:727500-857500 GCA_903632075.3 Acanthosepion pharaonis | reverse complement strand
AATAAAATTGCTATTTTGTAGTGATTTTATAACATATTTATGTTATACTTTTTTTTAAATAAATAACTATATATATATATATATATATATATATATATATATATAAGTCAACATTGAAGTCAACCCACAGAAGCGACAAACTGTTTTATGTTTAACGCAATCATCAGGCCTGATGATTGCATTTAGCATGAAACAGTCTGTTGCGTTAGCCTGTTGACGTCAATGTTCACTATATATATATATATATATATATATATATATATATATATATATATATATATCACTGAAAACATATATATATATGTCACAGAAGATATATATATATATATATATAAATATATATATATGTAGTGACCCGATTTTTCATATACCTCGTGTATAATGCGATTCCAGCTTCTGAGCAATACTAATCCGCCTCCCGTAGTCAAATATTACAGTACTAGACATCATCCTGGGCATATTGTATAGCAAATAAATGGTCTTCATTCGTTTTTGTACAAAGCTAGCCGAAAATGGTGAGAAAAACCACATATCAAAATATCTGATACGAAGATTTAGATACAAAAGAAAGAATCTAGGCTCGGGTTCAGGCAAATGGCTCTTGCCTCTACCGTTAATGTTAACTAAAGGTGTCTTGAGAATGTAGGCCTACCAGATAGGTTACAGTCACCGAAAATGCATGAAGTTTAACTCCTACAGAAAATATTTTACCTGTGTATAGGGCAAGCGCTCAAGGAAAATACGATTTTTAGCCTTTTCAAAAAAAAATGACGTGTGTTTCGTGCGACACCTTATTTTTAGCGTAAAATCTAATCATATAATCTCGCACTGTACTCAGATAGATAGATAGATAGATAGATAGATAGATAGATAGATAAAAACATACTGGGATAGATAGATAGATAGATAGATAGATAGATAGATAGATAGATAGATAGATAGATAGATTATGCACAAATTATTCACACATAGTTGAAGTAGCCGTCGACGATCATAATTTGGATCGCAATTGGCCATAATTACCAAACCAAAAGGATTCATTTGTCTTGAAAAGTAGATCTTCATAACCTCATACCAAGGCGGGACAAGGCCACCTCGAAGTGGTGTAATGGTTAGCAAGCTTGTCTCGCTAGAAGAATTACGACTGAGTAGTGAGTTCGATCCTCACTGGGTGCCCCATACTTTCGGCCCTGTGCCACATCTAAGCTACGCTTGGAAAATAACTACCAAGGCGAGACAAATGAAATGTAAAACTCAGAAATCTTTGTTGGCAATAAAAAATTTATTCTCCTTAATCATGTGTGTCAAGGTTCATTTTCAAACACAACTGTCATGTGTTGTTTGCTGTAAGTTAGTAAAGATTTTCACATAGGAATAACACTATTTACATTATCCGGATTGTTGTTCTCATCTTTTACTGTCATATTCACAGTCCGAACCGAAATATGACGTAGGAATTAGTATCCGAACAGGAAATAAAGATATTCCATTTACACTAAAGAAATACCATGAAAATTAGAAGGCGTGTTGTGGAGGAAATATTTTTTAATCATTTCACCCCAAACAAGGCAATAAAGCCACTAAGACGCAAGGAGTTAAATGTGAGAAAATATGAGAAAAAGGAAAACATTATTAAGGAGAGAGAACAGGAACTAAGAAGACAGAAGAGAACGACTGACATTGCATTTAATTTTTTGAAGCTCAGACGGGAAAGCAAAAAGCCGAAAGAAAGTTCCACAAGCGATAGTTCTTTTGATTTCATTGCTTTTTTTGACGCTGAAAATATTTTTTTATCCGTACATTATTAAAAAAAAGAAGAAAGTGTTGATAGTTTTACACAGAACGTGTAAAAGAAACTGTAATTCTGCTATAAAATGTATAGCTGGTCATTTTACTCCAAAAATATATTGTTGCTAATTTTGCTATAAATAGTTATTGTTTCTAATTTTACTATAGTTATTGTTTCTAATTTTACTATAAATAGTTATTGTCGCTAATTTTGTTATAAATAGTTATTGTTGCTAATTTCACTATAATTAGTTATTGTTGCTAATTTCACTATAAATAGTTATTGTTGCTAATTTTGCTATAAATAGGTATTGTTGCTAATTTCGCTATAAAGAGTTACTGTTGCTAATTTTACAAAAAAAATAGGTACTGTTGCTAATTTATTTTATATAAAAATGTATTGCATATATACATATATATATATGTGTGTGTGTGTGTGTGTGTGTGTGTGTGTGTGTGTGTGTGTGCATGGGCGTGTGTGTGTGTTTTCAGTCACATAAATGAATAAATGCACGCAAGACTGTGTAATTAGACTATTCATGTGGAAGTTCAGGTCGTTATCAAATTTCAATGCAGTGAAAAGTCTGCGTAAGAACAGATCTTCATAAAATATTTCGGTAGCCCGAACTTCCATTCTTTTCCACAAAAACGACAAAAATGCTTACCATCGTTTTGAGGAGAATATTTTTTAACAAAAAGCATCAAAATGAAATTTTCTGAATTTAACCTGGATTATTTAATTGGATTTTTGTAATCCCAATTAAAATCGCTGGTTTATATCCTAACTGAGTCAAAAGTCACTACAGAGATTTAGTTTAAACATTTTCATTGTATTTCACTGTTCACACGAACTAAAGCATACATACATGGATGCATGTTAAACAATATATAGTCTAAGCATTAAATGGAGCGTTTGAAGAAATTTAAAGACTAATATAATAGTCGAGAATGTGTGTAAGTTACGCCAGGAAGAGAAACTGGCTACAGCAACATATAAAAACAGAAATGTTCAGCAGTTCATTTCTGTTTTTATATGTTGCTGTAGCCAGTTTCTCTTCCTGGCATAGCTCTCCACGTATTCTCGACTATTATATTAGTCTTTAAATTTCTTAGAATGCTCCATCAGAGATCATGACCAAATGCAGACATTTTAAGAAGTTCAGCTTGGGGTAGTTTTTTTCCCACTACTTCCGGTTTTTTTTTTTTGTCCCCCGACTACATCCGGTTTCGAAAGCGCTAAAATTGCAGAGCTCCGTGTAGTTGATTGGTTGAACAAGCCACCTGAGGAAACCGTAGAGGTCGAAACCCCGCTAGTGTACTCTGGTAGAGCTGTCATCCTTTATATATATATATATATATATATATATATATATATATATATATATATATATATATATATATATATATATATATATATATATATATATTAGAGAACTGTGCATTTTATATATAATATACACGCATATCTAAGAATATGTAATATATTAGAAATTATATTTACTAGCAACACCCGTAAACATTTCACGTTTTCCTATTTTTATTTCATTAATTCTTTTTATCTTAATTCTTAACTCTTAAGTTAATAAGCTCATGACGAGTTCTATGACAATAAAATATCCGTAGAAATTCCTCTATCACATCGGTAAGGCCTTTCAAAAAGTATTGCAATAACAATCATGGTCTTTTTCTTATGAAGTCGGTACAAAGGAAGTTTTGAAATTTACAACTTTTCTATTTCACTGAAACAGCCGTGAAATACATCTCTGTTCACTACTTACTTTCTTTCTTTCTTTCTTTCTTTTTCTCGCTGGTTTAAACCATGTTGTCTTTTTCCCTATTTCCACGCCATCAAAACGGAATACAGTGTAACCCGGATATAAGTGAAACCCGGATATAAGAGAGATTTTCTCTGGTCCCAAATTAGAGCCTGTGTTAATGTATATAAAATAGACCAAACCCGGATATAAGAGAAACCCGGATATAAGAGACTTCTTCTCCGGTCTCGACAACTCTCTTATATCCGGGTTACACTGTAGGTCATTATTTATGAATTATTGGCAGGGCATAACTGTCGTGCGAGTTTTCGAAGGGAGGGACAAGCACAATTATAACAGGTTAAATTACATTTTATTTAGTAACACCCACATGCCCCATATATATATATATATATATATATATATATATATATATATATATAATGATGTTCACTCTGTACAAGGCACAAGAGTTGTAGGTTACATAGTAAGAAGCACAGCTTGTGGGGATATATGGTGAAGATACCGGTTAATACAATATTGAATAGGTTCAGATTATATATATATATATATATATATATATATATATATATATATATATATATATATATATATATATATATATATATATATATATATATATATATAAATGTGTGTGGGGTGTTACTAAATTATTAACAAGGCTAGAACATGTAAAACTTGGGATGACCCATGCCCTTTATGCCTCCATGAGAAATTGCACATAATTAAGCTTCTAAATAATAATAATCTATTAAACAATAGACACGAGTTAACGGTTTTTTGTAGGCATCATCAGATTTTTGGTTTGAATTATTAGCTAAAAAAACTAGCATACAATATAATAACTTGCTTAATCCATAGCCCACTCATCAGATTCATGGTTTGAATAATTAACTAAAAACATGCATACAATATAACACCCTTCATAATCCATAGCCGAAATAAATAGTTTAAATACCCTATAAAAAGATAACCCTTTATGAAGTCGTCAAAAAACAAACGTTACGACAGTTTTTTGGGTTTTTTTTATATGCACAAATCCCTTTCATAAAAAAATAAAATAAATAAATAAATAAATCTCCATAGACATGCAAACTAGACGAGGGTTAATACATCTTCCGTTTCAAATTTAGACACTCCCACCTTTCACTGACTTGACATCTACGAAAGTAACTCTATACTGATACTTATTATTAACACCCAACACCCGCCTACCCAACTTAAACATTTCGCCCTAGCTGTTACCATGGAAATTTTGATTTCAATTTTTAAAACACGTAAATTTCAGAAACACGTTATTCCAAAAAAAATTTCGCTTGAAGATGGAACAGAGCTTATTTTAACTCAATTTAATTTAAATAATTATATTGAAGTTTTCGGCTCTTGTTTTGAAACATGAGACCTCTTATGTTGCGATTTTGAATCATATTTTTAAATAAATAATTACATTTATGCTCTACTTTTGTATCGAGCACTATTTTTTAAAAATAATAACTAAAATACTTTGGATTATTTACCTAACCAGTTCCTTCCTATTTTCTATATATTTTCACATATATATATATATATATATATATATATATATATATATACTTAACTATCCTCAGGCGAGTTTTATCAAAAAAAAAAAAAAAAAAAACTAATGAACATATAAAAATTGAAATTTTTAAAAGGCACAAATCCACAAAAATATTTGCAACCTCTGCCAACAGGAAAAATTAGCAATTATGATATTTCCAGGTCCAAAGAACCATTTTTATATATTAGGAAATTTTTTTTAAGCACAATGAGGCTGGATTATATATATATATATATATATATATATATATATATATATATATATATATATATATATATATAAAACTATGAGTAGCGGATTTTGGTATTGACAACATTATTGTATTATATTTAGATTCTGTCGACTTTATCATTGAACGCTAAGTTTATTTTATATTTTATGCTTATTTTAAGTTTTAGCTTTTACTCTTACAACTTTATATATATATATATATATATATATATATATATATATATATATATATATATATATATATATTACAATGAATCATTCATACAAAAAGTAAATTTTTCTTCGCTAACAAAATTTTAAAAGTGCATTAACCTAGAAATCACTCGATCAATGTTATGATCCTTGTTTTTAAATATTATAAGCTGTATAAGGCCTTTCTTTAATACCCAAGTACTTTCGACTGTACATTCAGTCATCTTCAGGCATGGAAATTATTTTATTTTGGGTAAAATTCAGGTAGCATGCGAGACGAAAAAATATAATGCGAATCGAAATATGTATATATATGTATGTATTGGATTTCCCCTTTTTATTTCTTTTATGACTGAATCGCTTGATTATAGTGGTGAAGGTTTGTGTCGAATAAGCCACACTTTTTGACTTTATGACCCCGGCATAGATAATAACTAGTGGAAGAGCCGACGGGAATATAACATTCATTTGGCTGGACCAACAAAACAAAAAATTAACAATATGGTACAAATTTTCCACACAGATTTTCACAGGTTTGAATTCAGATTTCCTTCACTTAGTTTGGCTTCCAGCCCAAAAAGTACATTCAAACTTGCTATTTCTCCCATAGCTGAGGGAAGATAGATTCATGCTTTTTCCAAAGGTATTAATGCAAAGTGAACGAAACAGAATCAACTGGAATTTAAAATCGGTACGAACATTTCAATTTCACACTGGCTAAACATCATCACTGCTATCTCTCTCTCTACATATATATATATATATATATATATATATATATATATATATATATATATATTTCTCACACTTTTTTCTTTCTCTCTACATACATATATCTGTTTTTTGCATACATGCGTGCATGTACGTGAGTGCATATATATATATATATATATATATATATATATATATATATATGGGATACATAAATATATATAATATATATATATATATATATATATATATATATATATATATATATATATATATATATATATGGGGGCACCTCGAGGCGGTGTAATGTTTAGCAATCTTGTCTCGTTTGAACAATTACGACTGTGTAGTGAGTTCGATCCTCACTGGGTGCCTCATACATTCGGCCTTGTGCCACATCGAAGCAACGCTTGAAATGTCTCCTTCTCTCTCTCTCTCTCTCTCTCTCTCTATCTCTCTCTCTCTCTATATATATATATATATATATTTATATATATGTATATATATATATATATATATATATATATATATATATATATATATATATATATATAAAGAACACATAAACACATGCATACATACAGTGTTTCCTTAAATGCATGTATGTGTGTGTCTGTGTGTACACATGTATCTCTAAATGAAATGGAATCTAGAAAATTACAAATATAATTTTAGAAAATATATAAATATATATAAAAATATATATATATATATATATATATATATGCATATATATATATATATATATATATATATATATATATATATATATATATATATATATATATATATATATATATATATATATATATATATGCATCAATATATATATATATATATATATATATATATATATATATATATATATGCATATATATGCATCAATATATATATATATTGATGCATATTTCATTAAATAATATAGACAAGTTTTGTCTATTTATTTTAAGTAAGTTCCTTTTATATTGTCTGATAAGCTTAATAACATTATCTTTGAACGACGAAAGGAAATCACCATATTGATACATGTTTAAATCCAATCTAAGCTTTCGGCTTACATAAGCATTTATCAAAGATGAAAATTACTTTTCAATATATCAACCAATACACGGACAATAATGATAGTCTGTTTTTGTTGCATGAAAAATTTCAAAGCAATGACTAACTTGTGTATACGAGACGTGGATGCGAAAATCGCGTCCCAGCTCGTGACGTCACACATGACCACGCGAGAGTGAAAACGAGAAGTATTGTATGGGAAGCCGTTGATATAAACCAATGGCTTCTGTTATCAATTATACGCATTTAAGAATGTTTGTGGTGATTTCGTAGTTTATTTTGTTTAGATTAGGTTTCAACTGTTTTATGTATATAGCTTCAAGAATTTTTAGTTTTTGTTTATTGTTTTCATGTTTAAGTATAGTTGTGTTTTCAACGAGGATTTTCGGGAATTGTGTACGCGGCCAGGCATGCCTAAAAATGTTAGTGTTATCATTCAAATGTAGTGTCAAGCGTCGTGAAAGCGAGTTTGTGGTGTGACAAACATAAATATTATTTAATCCATTGGAGATACAATCTCCCAAAGGGCAGTTGAATTTGTAAACTATCATGGTTTTTTGCAAATCTGTAACGGGGAGGTGGTAAGAATCATTGCGAACAATTAAGTTAGATATACTAGATTTAGTGTAGTATATGATTAACCTAATTTTTTTGCTAGGATCTGATGTATATTAATATTTACTATTTTTTAAAATTCTGTTTCATACTAAACACAATCGTCAAGCTACATACATATATATATATATATATATATATATATATATATATATATATATATATGACCCTTGGACAAGCTATGACCAGCTAAGACCAGCTTAGACCAGTTTAAACCAGTGGCCCGAGTGAAAACACTCGGATTCCCCACGTTAAAACTGACCTTGTGTCACATCCTGACTCTGTGGGGCGTCAAGTAGATATCTATACATGTGTAATCCTATATGCATTTATTAAAACACGTAGACATATACACACAGATTATATGAAAAGATATAAATTTCTGTAAAATTCTTGTTCGAATTGGATTTTCAAAATTGCTTGGGCAACATGAATGATAAAACAAATAAAATGAGGTTATTTTCAAATGGCTAAATAAACTCCATTCATTACACTGTGCCTTTTTAATTATTTTTATCATTATTATTATTATTATTATTATGATTTCTTCTTCTTCTTCTTCTTCTTCTTCTTCTTCTTCATCCCTCATCTTCTTCTTCTTCTTCTTCATTTTGTATAAATATATATTATTTTCAGTTTTCTTTATTTTCATAGCTATAAGCATAACGTCTTTTCTTTTAAGAATTTATCTTTGTATATATTGCTTTTATAAACGTTTAATTTTTTTTCATCTTTGTAAAAATTCAGTTCGACAAAGATTATAACACAAGCACATCCATACATAAAAGCTAATTCACGCGATATTTCAAGTCACGTTATGAGTCTCGTAAGTTATTAGGATAGTTGCTGTACCACATGTACTGCACCGATAGCTGCAGTGCTGTGTGCAAGATAGTCTGATGGAATATCTTGCACATACTCATGAGTCCCATTATCCATTAGGATTGTTGGCGCACTACATATACTGCAACCATCATGTATTGGTGAGTTCTTGATTCCCGTGACCTATTAGGGACGTTGAAGTACAACATCAACGGCACCCAAAAGCAGCAATGCTATATTTTGGGCAAGAAACTCTTTAAACTTGATTTGAATTCAGTTTTTCCTTCTATGCCGGTTGCATCTGCAAGGCAAGAGAGTTCAGTCAGACGTCCTGCTATTTTAAACTATTATGGAGGATTATAATTTTCCTAGGGGTATTCGTGTAAAAGTGAGTGCAATTAATTCATGACAGCTCTTTTAATGAGGCTGTTCTACTAACCGCAAATCCTAATGGAGAGTTTCACATAATATAATTATGCCATAAATATTAATTTCTGACATAATTAAAATTAATTTAAGGACGCTCAATTCTTTCACTTTTACAGAAAAAAACCAAAATATATATATATATATATATATATATATATATATATATATATATATATATATAATTCCATGAATCATTCATACAAAAAACAAATATAGAGGTTAATGATTTAAATGGCGAGAAGACATCTTCATTAAACAATTTCAATTAGGTACACCTAACACCGAACCTGTATATGAATGATATGATCCCTGTTTATAAATTTCAGTTGCATAAGGTCTTTTTTATAATTTATAAACGGACATATCATCATATCAGGTTCATATTTTTATTGAAATTGTTTGCGAAGATGTATTCTCGCCATTTAAATCATTAAGCTCATATTTGTTTTTGTATGAATGATTCATGTAATTATAAATTAAACTGCACCTATAATCGATATATATATATATATATATATATATATATATATATATATATATATATATATATTACCTAAGGGACAAATAAAATTATAAAACCCCGAAATTGCTTTTCAATTTATTCAATAAGAGGCGGCTCGGATTGAGGAATCGGAGAGCCGAGTTCGAATTCCAGTCGAATCCATTACATTTATTTACGTGCTAATACCCTTGGGAAAGGGTGTGAATCCTCTTCTTCTCCCCCCAGCTATGGGTAAATAGCAGGCCAACCGGATTCTATAACTTTGGATGGCAACTGGTCTACCTCAGAAAGAAATGGCAACCTACTGCGGGGAGAAAAATTTGCCTTGTCAGTCATGTTTCGAAAAATACATGATCGCCTAAACGTTTATCACGCATGGCACATAACTGACTGACTGACTGACTGACAGACTGACTGACTGACAATAAGTAGCATACAGGAGATGAAGGAGGTTTACAGTAAGTGGTTACATATACATATCAATAGGCGTACACGATGATTGTTTGAAATCTTAATGAGGTACTTTGCTTTGCACACCAAGTTTACTCTAGACTTCTAGTGAAACTCATATATAGGATCCATTGCTAAAGATACGGGGGAAAAGGTCGGCTCAATTTACCTCTCCAGAAAATCCCTGGCGACTGACATCTGACACTTTACAAAAGTAAGATCAGACCAAAAAAGGCGAATTGCTGACACTTCTGCTCAGTAATCTTCCATCTCCATATTCTATTGTCAAAAATAATGTTCCATCCTGAAAGCTTCTTCCCAAGAACTGCTACTTCGTAGAACAGACTCCCGTGTGGAATCTTCCCCGAACGTTAAAATCTTAACCTCTGGTTTCAGCCGTTATCTCTCCGCTATATTCTCATATTTTTCATTTCCTAATTCCTCCTGCGTATCTTGTATTGAGTGTACTATAGTTTAACAAGTTTATATATATATTTTTTAAATGGTTCCAAAATAAGGAATGCATTAACAGTACATGTCACTCGGCCAATATGCTTCCACATCACTTTCGTTCTTGAACAGAGATGCATAATGCATGAGACCCTAGGGGACATGCCTAACTTGTTAAAGTCATACAAATGACAAGCGAATTTGTGACACTGAACGGGTATTTACTATCACCCACCTTAATTCACCAAAAGAATAGAAAGCATGTACATATTAATAACTCCAATTAATCAATATCAAAAGCCATGAAAGCCAATGCATGTTATAGCATCAGGGTACTTATTCTTCTTATTATTATTATTAATCAAAAAATTTGAGGTAATTATTCCAGTATTATACAAGACTTCCAGAAGGACCCGATTTTCAGAAAAGAAAAAGGAAAAGGAAAGACACAGGCTTTAACAAGCTTTAAAAAGATTTCCACAGTATATTTTTACAGGATAATAGCTCACCAATCGTCCGTCACGCACTCCTTCCATGTCTATTGAACAGGAGTAGAGGTTCATCCCTTGTTCCCTGTTCAGAATATGGTTTACTGGTTCTTTTTCTTTCTTTCTTTCTTTCTTTCTTTCTTTCTTTCTTTCTTTCATCTACCTGGGTTGCAATGATTTAAGTATCATAACTTTTTTGAGATCTGATTAACCAGTTGTTGTGTCTTTTCATTGTGAAGTTATCGGGTTGACTGTTTGCTGACTGCTTCTTCGAACGAGCAGTTAAGAGCCTGAAATCCTTGGTAGCGCTTAGAAATGCTGCTCTGTTCGCATAATATCGGGTTATTTGTAGTGCCATGTCACGCATGGGTAGGTATCTCTGAGGCCACATTATGTTCTGTTCTCAGCCACGCTCTGGCTAGTTTGTATTGCCATGATAGATAGTGACAATTATGATGGTCTTTTCTCTCTCACCTCAAAACGAATCTCACCCTGTAACCCCCTTTGTCTTAGTGGCTTTACTCTCTTGCATGGGGTGATACCGATTAAAAAATGTTTCTCTTCAACTTATATATAAAACAAGAATGCATGTATAGACACCTCTGTGACTCCTGCTCACGACTCTTCAGCAGTAGTTTGAGCTTTCACCGCCATCTTTGTCACCACCACCAGATGGGGAGAAAGGGAATAAGAAGAAAAGATGACGGTCCCGATGCGAGTGGGTGCCAACGACGACGATACAATTATATATATATATATATATATATATATATATATATATATATATAAACAGTCTATGTCCAAACGTCACTTGGCTTAGAAAAAAACAGTTGCACTGTTAATCAACATAACATGGCAAGTGAAACGCAAGCAACACGAATGGAATGCAAGGAGGAGCGTTGCTTATAAAGTTTTCCGTGAATCGATTAGTGTGTAATAGTAATTCAAATCTGATTGAATTCCTCAGTCATTCTTTGTTCATTCCCTCGGGTTGGGACGTTTATATTTTACATATTTTATTCATTGGAACTGGGCCGAAATTAGAATAGTTTGGAAGGAAAATCTCATCAGTACTTCAAAGAGCGATAAGAGCTACTGGACTTGAGATAAATATTTTCCTGAAAAATTGTTTTAAGTGAAAAACAAATTTCTGCCGACAATAGAACTGGCTGCTCGGTCAATAAATGCCAAATGTTTCCTTATAAGAAAACGGTTAATATTACCATTACCATTATAAGAAATAAAAATAAACAAATATAAATATTTGGCCTATGTTTGCAAGAGTAACAATAATTGATATTTTTATTAATGCGACAAAAATAAATTTAAATTTATTCGGGATTTGAATTACTCTAAATTAGGTAATTCCAAAAGTTTTCTAAAAAAAATTATAACATGATGAAAAAGGGCCAAACTTGATAAAACAAAGTTTTATTGTCAAAATGTTTATGTTATTATTAAGAGATAAGGCCAAAGTATTTTTTGATTATTTTGATAAATTTTAAATCCTTTCTAGAACGTTCGAAATTTTGGTTAAAATGTCATGGGTGTACCAAAGATTAGTGTAGGTCATTTAGCGTCTTTTATGCCGTAAAAAAAAAAAAAAAAAAAAAAATTCTTGCAAAAATCAAATAATTATCGGATTTTAAGGAAATTTCCATGACTTATTCACATATAAATGAAATTATTTTTTAAATATTTTCTTTTATAAAATCTTAATTTTACATCTTTATCATTTTTTTTTTAGAAAAAAACAAAGAAATTCTTTCTATTCAGTTTAGATTATTTTTTGAAATATAGCAAAGTATTTTGATTATTGGAAATATTACATTTAATCTATTATCTTGAAATTAAAACTAGAATAAAAGCATCAAGTACGATTTTTTTTATTTTTAAAAATTCATTTCTAAATCTTAGGTATCGCGTTTTTCGTGTGTGTGTGGGGGGGGCTCTAAATGGTAAGGGGCAAATTAGAATCGAAGCAGCAAAGTTTACCGACGATAAATACGATCCTCCAACAGAGCCTATAGACTTATATAACAAAATTCACATTTCTTGGGCACTTCCAACAGCAACAACAAATTTAGTTAGAAAATTAATTAAAAGCAATAATATTATCAAGATGTTAACTTTCAACCTTACCAAAAATAAAAAATAAAAATGTTTGTAGGAAATCCACCTTTAATTTACTTTTCTTTATAGAAAAAGCGATAACAGTGGAATTGAGATATCTAATTTCTTGAAAATCTGTTTTAATAAGAATATTTTATAAATTTCAACTGACAGTAACACTAAATGTTTTGGTCAATGAATTCTGTATGTTTCTTCTCTTAAAATTACGAAATGTGCCTGAACCTTTTGAATGGTATAAAGGTATGAAGCACACGAGAAATGCCTTAAATTTAAGTGTAATGGTACGCTTCCGATTACGTTCGCATTTAGTCATATATATATATATATATATATATATATATATATATATATATATATATATATATATATATATATATATATATGATCAGAAATAAATGTATAAAAGTTAATATTACGAAGCATATTAAAACAGGCAAAACAACCGGTTTCGCTCCCTGCTCTTCAGGTTTCAACGGGAGATTTAAAATTAGTACAGAAAGATGTACAATAAAATAAATTAAAATATAATTAAAATAAATAAAAATAAATAAATAAATAAATATATAAAAAAAAATTCCTTTATTGTACATTTTCTGTGTTAATTTTAAATTCCCATTGAAGCCTGAAGAGCGGAGCGAAACCGGTTGCTTTGGCTCTGTTTTAATATGCCTCGTAATGTTAAGTTTTATACTTTTATTTCGATCATTAAATTTTGTACCTACCTACAAAATAACTTTAAATATATATATATATATATATATATATATATATATATATATATATATATATTCATACATGTTTCATTAAATGATATAGACAAGTGTTGTCTATTTATTTTATGTAAATTCTTTTCATAACGTCTGATAAACTTAATAACATTATCATTAAACGAAGAAAGAAAATTACAATACTGATCCATATTTTTTAATCCAATATAAGCTCTCGGCTTACATAAGCCATTATCAAAGATGTCAATTACTGTACAATATATTAAGCAATATACGGACAAGACAGTGATATATATATATATATATATATATATATATATATATATATATATATATATATATATATATATACTGTCATCCACAGACCTGAACCAGAATAATTTTTTCAAGGGCATATATTGTCATCCACAGACAGACTGTTTCGCTATATCACAGCTCATCAGTGTGACTAGACGTCCGGTGGCTTCTATCTAGGATTGAAGGATTGAAACCCGGCTGAATTGGCTTCAGTCGGAGATTCTACCCCTAAGCTGTTGGCACACGGCAGGGATGAAAGTGAATTTAAGCATATTTATTTTTAGATAAACACACAGTGACTGAGAGAACTGGATTCGTTTTTATCGAAGAGTATTGCATATATATATATATATATATATATATATATATATAGATAGATAGATAGATAGATAGATAGATAAATACACACACAAGCACGATTAAATAAGCGTATGTATATGTGTGTGTGCGCGCGCACGAGAGTGCGTGTGCAAGGATGCGTCTCCGCGTATTTACTAATATGGCTGAATACAGAAAAATATAATTTCATTATTTCATTTCCCCTCCCTGCTGTTATTATTTATTTATTGTTATTGTCGTTGAATATTCTCGCGTAACGAAAATTCTTGGGAAGCCATGCTATCATGTGATTAAAAACCCAGGGGGTCTTTTTATTTCCTTCCCAAAAGAACATTTGGTGGTGAAGTCATTTTAAGACAAACAATGCATTAGTAATACTTGTCGAGGATATAATAACAGCCATGGTCATAAATGAAAAGAATAGTAGTAAGATGACGAACAGGAATTACAACAGCTATAATAATAATAATAATAATAATAAATAAATAAATAAATAAATAAATAAAGGAGATGGGTGAGGGCAGAAGGGTGAGTCGAGAGGGACGGGACCAAAGAAATTATAACATGAAGAAAAGTAAAAGAAAAAATTATGACGACGTTCAAAGTGAAACAAGAACAAAAAGGTGTAACAATGTGAAGAAGAATATGAAGAAAATGAAGAAAAAGAAGAAAATGAAGAAGATGATGAAGAAAAGATGAAGAAGGAGAAAAAAAGGAAGAAGAAGAAGAAGAAAATGAAGAAGAAGGAAGAGAAGAAGCCGACAATGATGAAAAAATCTATAGGGTTTGATTAAGGATCGTAATTACCATCACTAAACTTGCAGCCTCGCATCATATTTACCATTTATAATCTTTGCGGAAAATTGAATTGATTTATTTAACTTTAAAAATAAGACAAAGGTATATTTAAATCAGCATCAGGTACCACTAAAACATACGCTTGTTCTAGACCCGTTATATTTAGGACTATCAGTAGATATATAAAGCAGAATGTTTTGCTTGTAAATTCTCTCCAAATTCTATTCTTAACTCATCTGGAGTATCATTGCGTGACTTTCCCCTTACAACCGAGTCTCTATTGAGTGACATGCATATAACTCCGTCCATTGTTTCTGCAATCATTTCTAAACTAGATCGTCACAAAGCATGTAAACTTCATGCTTTCCCTGCAATAAATGCCTTGCTGCTTCTTGATTTCCTACTTGTTGGAAATCACCTACTGTATTTTCTGTCTTTAAGCGTCTGATCTTTCTAACTATTGGTCTATTAGCTTTCTACTCCTTTTTGGCAAAATACTAGATGCTCTAATTAATTCTGAATTGATTAAGCTTAAGCATCTCAAATCGCAGTGTCTTATTTCAGATAAGCAATATGGTTTTCGCTTCTCTAAATCAACATGCTGATGTGTTAACGATTATTAATGAAAGACTGTGTCAAGCTTTAGAATGGTGAAGCTCGGGATATTGCTGTAGATAGGAAACTGACAGGGTTTGGTATACTGGTTTTATTCATAAGTTGAAAGGTTATGTTTTTTTTCTGACGGATTTTTGAACTGATTCAATCTTTCTTATCAAATCGTAAAATGAAAGTTATCTTGAATGGCCACTCCTCTAGATCTTAAATTCAGGTGTTCCACAGCAATCTTTCCTTGGACCTACGCTGTTTCTAATTTTCGCAAATAACCTTGTTAATGGCATCAGTTCTCAACTCAGTATCTACGCTGATGATACAAGTATTTATTCATGTCTTAATAGTAAGTCTATTTGGTTCGATAAAGTTAAATTGGTAGCTAATCTAAAAAATGACCTACATTCTGTTTGTTAAAAGAAGCAAGGAGTGTATTGTTAATTTTAACGCCGCAGAAACGAAACTGCTCTCTTTTGTCTCGTCTGAATATTTATAAGTCTACCATTTGCCGTTGTTTTGAATATTGCTGGTCTGGTTCTCCTGCTATATATTTTAATAAAATCCAAAAAAGAATGTGCAATGTTATTGGTCCTGACCTGTGTCATGGGTCCTTGCCTATAACTACAGAATGAAATCTTCCTAACACTATGTATACTACGCCTCTCAAGAGAGAGGGTCGAATCGAGTCGAGCCGATAGTAGTTCACTCCAAACCAGACTGACAGTCATACTAACACCTTCCACATCTTGTATTATAATTTCGTGTAATATACCTTCGTTATTTCTACTCTTGTGTTCGCGTTGTTCTTCCTTGGTCTTAACATGGACCATAACAACCTGTCATGTCGGCTTCAATCTCTTTCTCGTCGCCATAACGTTGCTTTTCTGTATCTCTTCTATAAATATTTTCATGGTAACTGTTCCGATTTCCTCTATGGTACCTATAGATTGGCGGCAAGGTCTCATTAATTTACAGCTGAAATATCTAGATGTAACCGTAAGTTCTATACTGACAGTTTCTTTTGCACTTCTCGCTTGTGGAACTCTCGTTCAACTTCTTGCTTTCCAGTCAACTTTGATCTTCAAAAAATTTAAATGCAAAATCAATCGTTATCTTCTGTCTACTTAATTTTTGTTTTCATTGTCTTCTCTCCTCAATAATATATTCTTATATTCTCTAACACCCAGTAACGTCTTGCGTCCTAATGGGTTTATTGCTTTGCTTAGGGTGAAATTATATATATATATATATATATATATATATATATATATATATATATAAATGTAAACAAAAATCCTTAAATGTAGTTACATTTAAGGATTTTTGTTTGTTTTTTCAAAATTTCTTCATTCTGTCGGATTTATATCCATTTACACTTGCTTATATATATATATGTATATATATATATTGTTTTACTGATAGGTAGTTAAAATTTCGTTTTTGATTTGGCTTCAGTCTTTTTTTTTTTTTTTTTAAGCGTTTCACCCCAAGCAAGGCGGAAAGCCACTAGAACGCAAGGGGTTACAGAAAATTTGGAGCAAGGTCAGATAGGAGTGATAGAAGAAAGGATGAGGAGAAGAGTAGTGGATAGATCAACGCAACTGGAGATACAGAGGCCAGTGAGAGAGAGAGAGAGAGAGAGAGAGAGTACTGGGAACCCCTTCCTAAACAAGAAACACAGGCGTGGCACCCTACTCATGTCCAAGAGAAGAGGGGGAGGAACCGGGCGGTAGGAAAGCCTACCTACTCCTATTAATCAGTTCACACCAAGCAAGGCTATGATACTACCAAGACGCTAAGTGTTACTGGGAGTGAATGGAAATGAAAATCCGAAAACGCAATCCTGAATAGGAAACAAGGGATAAATTTTCTACATCTGTTCATGACACGGAGATGTTTCCTAATTCTGTTGTGTTTTTTTTTTCATTCTTACATACATACATACACAGATAGACAATGAACAATAAGATAGATAGATAGATAGATAGATAGATAGATAGATAGATTCTATTTATTATTGTAAAATACAATAATTGTGGCACATGGTCTAAAAAGTGGAGAATGGGGTTGAGGATGGTCATCCTTATCTATCCTATACCTAGCTAACCCGATTCACGACCCATTCATTCAATACAAATAAACCATTCACCGAAAGTATTCATCCTTCACCTTTTACTCCTACTTATACCACAATACCACATCCACAAAGGGAACCTAAAAATTAACCCTATGATTTAAAAATTTCTTATGTACAAATGTTCATAATATATATATATATATATATATATATATATATATATATATATATATATATGACGATGATGTGATATGAGTGGGAGGGTTCTAAATCCCAATACAAAGAAAATATAAAACAGAAACTAACAGAAAATAATTGAAGTTAGTAGGACCCGTCCACCCCACAAAAAATCAGAGTTGCCACTGTATTTTCATCAGACAGAAACAAGAGGCTAACTCTCTAACGGAATGGGGGAGGGGGAAAATAAATGTAGGGCGTGGGGAAATCAAAAACTGAACCAGTCGAGATGAAAAAAAGGGGCCAAAACAAACTGGGATGCTAGGAATCTCAACTTGGCTCATAACAGAAATAAGAAGCCGGGAACAGGCCAGGAACGACACTCACTCACATTAACTAGGTATACAAAAGAGAGTCTAACCAGAGGGGGGAGTGTTCACCGGAAACCGGCCCGTTGTGACGAAAGAGGACTTTAAAAAGGAACTCAAGGATAGCCCCTTTCACGCGACCCAAGCTCGCTACTTTTACCCACCTTTTGTTGAAATCTGTCGACACCAAACTCTTTCTATCAGTTCTGATCTTCACTTTCAGCTGATGATGAAAGTATCTGATCAGAACCTGATGAGAATGGCGTTCTTGTCGCAAGATCCTCTCCTTTCGCGTCATCCAGATCACCATTCTTGCCACATTAGAAACACCATTCGTTTCTCCCTAGAATACTAGGGCGACACATTGTCACACGCGTATGCGAGATCGATGAGCACAAGCTAATCGGGAGCGATACGAGCCGTCACTTCGCCGACATATTCCCAGAAAGGGTCTACCTGAGGACAATGGTAGAAGGCGTGCAAAGCCGTTTATTCAAAACCAAGGTCACACCGGTAACAGTCGGGCAAATCCGACCAGCCGCTGAAGGCCATGTCGTTGAGAGATAGCACATTTCGGATCAATCGCCAGGTAAGCGAAAACTCAGGGTTACTGAGGTAATTCGCCGCTGGCGCCCATGACCAGAAAAAGCGCTCACAGAGAAGGTCCTTCGCGACCCCCTCCACTAATTCACGATACAAGACCTTTCGAGGCCAAAGGTCACTGGACCGAGGAAAAGCCCTCAAGGCCTCTTGACACTCGTTGAGGAAAGTCAACAATTTCCCGAGCCTACGACGGCACTTAGCCCAGGAAATTGAAGGAGTGATAGTAAGGCTAAGGAAGGCGTGCCTAACACTCCCCACCAAAATCGAATCCTCTGTAAAAACGCGGCGTAGGAAAGCCAACCTCGAGGCCTGTTGATGACTCACCAAGTACGACAATCCCAGACCCCCCCCCCCGCATGACACAGAAGTTGGACACAAGTTTCTTTACGGACCTTCTGCTTGCGCTCACCCCACAAGAGGGTAGACAGCAAGCGCTCGATTGCCTTCCTATGGTCCTTGCAAAGAGGAAGTACAGCCAAGTGGTAGAAGATGAGAGGAAATACGTAAGTGGCACACGCCTCAGCTCTACCCTTCAAGGACAACCTCCTTGGGAGACAACTCCGGACAAACGCTCCGACTTTTGCCTGTATTTCTGACCAATTTTTCTCCAGCTAGAAATCGGGCCCAAACCACACTCCGAGAATGCAAACAGGACCGTCCATCCAACTGAAGAGTGCCGGAAGCGAGACCCTCTTCCAGGTACCTAATCGCAAGCTGGAAGACTTGTTACGGTTAATCTTGGCCCCTGTGAATGTTTCGTACCGTTCAGGCGCCTTCTGAACCACCTCAATGTCGCTGCGACACAACACGAAAATGGATACGTCATCGGCGTACGCGGAAACCCTGGCTCGAGCTCAACCAAGGACAGCGGTTCCACGTAGTCCCTCGGCCGGCGAAGGAGAGGCTGTAACGTCAAAGCGTAAAGTAGGGGCGACTGTGAGCAAACCTGACGTACCTACCGATACAGCGCAAAAGCGCGCGACTGTTTCCGTTCACCTGTACCACAGCACTGGGGAAGCGATACAGAAGGCTAATCCACTTGCAGAAGTCGGGTTGGAATCCGGCGTTCTGCAGGACAGCAGCCAGATACTGATGGCCGACCCTATCAAATGCCTTGGACTGATCCAAATTGATCAGCGTGGCTTGCTCGTCGTCTTTTACAACCTCTAGGATCGTGCGGATCAGATGCAGGTTGCTCTGAATTGTTCGGCCCTTCACAGCACAAGTCTGATCAGGTCCCAGCAGACTCTCGGCAACTGACTGCAAATTCTCCGTAAAGATCATGGCCAAAATCTTTAACTGTTTAGCAGAGGTATGGGCCTGTAATCGTCTAAATCTCGCCCACCATCCTTGCCCTATTTCAACAACATGATCACACCCCTGGTGATCCGACTGAGGATGGACTCCTGCCGGAACCAGTTGTTGAACTTGCCACTGCCGGCCTTCTTCAATGCCAAGTAGACTTCGCCCTCGATGATCTCGCCTCACAGCTAGCCGCTTCAGTCGGCGAAAGCCGAGGAAAGTCAGCCAAATAGCTGTGAAACACATGGCCATTGAGACCAGGCTCCCTGGTAAACTGGATCTCGAAATGCCGCCGACACGCCTCGCATATATCGTCAGTCGACCTCAGAGTACACCCTTCCGGGGTTTTAACTTCATGAATGACGGATCTATTCTTTGCGCAATTGTGCGCCATATTCACAGCTTCGTTAGACATCTTGTTCAACCTATGTCTAATTACCTGGCCCTGGTAACGCTTGCTAGCCGCGCGCTCCACGGCCTGATTAGCTAAACCCATCTATAGGTAGTCCCCCCAGCCACCCCCGGGACAGATTATCTAAGTGTCTTCACCTTTTTAACCTTATCTAGTGCGAGTCTCTGGCTATATTCGGTGGTGAGGGACCTAATCCTACCCATAAGCCTCTCCCACCACCTATTTTCAATAACCGCCCCCACTAGTTCCCGATGCGCTGTTGCTGGAAGTCCCGCCTGTCCAGTAAAGAAAGATTGAACTTCCAGTGTCCAGCCATTCTAGGCCTAGCATCTAACGCTATCCGGGTACAGACGAATAGCATAACCAGTGGAACGTTGGACAATCTAGCAGGTCTACATCGGCTCTTTTCACTAACATTCTATCCAGGTAGCTGGCTACCTGGGTAGACGGCCACGTCCACATCTCCCGCCCGGGGTGATCGGCTCTGTATCTATCAACGATACCGAATTCGTCGATCAGATCAACCAGGCTACGATCACCCAATGACCTCCCGCTAGCTCCCCGCCACCTGTCTATCGTGGGGTCCAGAATGGCATTCCAGCCCCCTACTAAGACTAAGCGCGAAGAATCGACCAGGAACGGCTCCAACTGCCGAAAAAACGAGACACGCTCTCCTGATCGTTGGGCGCACAAACTGCAACGATACGAAACTAACTACTGTTCACGGTAATATCAGCCACGATCAACCGCCCCCCCCCGCATCGACGTGGACAAGGTCAAACCCTCGCATCCAGGATATGTTTAACCAGTAAAGAAACACCTCTGGCCGGCTGGTCCACGTATGCTGAATAGACAACAGTCGCTAGACAACACACGCGCATCAACCTCGCAAGCAAATTGCGTCTCCTGGATCGCAGCTACATCTACGCCGAAGGACAAGTGATCACGAAGCAGGCGGGCGGCTTTACTCCGATACTTCAAGCCTCTGGCATTCAAACTAGCTACCTTGAGAGGCATTTTTCAAGTTAATTCCCCTGCTCACAGACTAGACGGAAATCTGCGGATGAAAAGACCCCATCTCTGTCGTCATCTCGGACAATACCGCCAACGTCCGAAGGGTAGGTTAGTTTTAATGAAGGATGGAGGATTACTGGGACCCTCCCTGCACAATATTTCTGTAGCTTTCTCAGTTCCGGGGTTCCTATTTCCGCCATACGGATCCCACGCTATTAGATTTCGGCCTGTGCTCTTTATCTATGTTATTACGCCAGCGGCCTTAGGGAATTTCGGGAATCTTCTGTAGCAAGTCCGTCTACTGACGCCATCTTTAACAAGAGCTTCAACAAAGCCCTTTTTGCTTCGACATGCCCGCTTCTATTGACTCCTTGTCCACACAACAAGACATTACCCTACTCGAGAATTTCTTCTTACGTGAAGAACTCTGCTGGGAGGTGCTGGGCGTTGAGAATTTACTAGGCATTGTACTGGTGGAAAGCGGGGTGTTGGGAGGAGTAGAAATGTCATCGGCTGCAGTGGTATTAGGAGGGGGTGTTTGATAAGGAGGCGTATTGCGAATGGGGTACAGTGGTGCATTCAGAGGGGAAGGCTTCTTGTGGTATTTTCTTCACGCTTCTTGACTGGCGAAGCTGAGGCTGATTAAGCCTTGGTTTTGGGGCTTCAGCTCGCTTGTCTGTTTTCTTTATTTTTTCCCTTTTTCTTTTTTTTCTTCTGCTTCCTCTCTCCTTCTTTTCAGTGAAGACAACCGAGGTGGGGGCATCTCCTGCATTTCTACTTCCTTTACTTGCTGGTCCTCTGGCTCTGGTTGGAGACTCTCATTCTGCTGTTGAAGGGAAGTGGTGGCACTTTTGGGTCACTTCTTGACGACTTCCGTCCACTCTCCAGTTTTCTCGGTTGTCTGTGCCGTTGCCTGTGATGTTGCTGCTTCATTTTTCTTTTTGGGCTGTGGGGCAGGATTTTATCCCGAGTAAGCCTTCGGCAAATGACCTGCAGCCCCACAAGCCCAACAAAGTGGTCGACGACCCTCCACAACGACACAGATAAGTCTACCCTCTCACATTAACGTGTTGGGTATTTCCGTAAATTGCTTTCGATTTAATGTAATTGCGATTTCAATATGCCATGTGGCAATTCCGGCCTTATTTTTAAAAGGGCAGACGTCGGAGACGTCCCCATATTTAGAAAAGAAAAAATCAAGATGGTCTTCAGATATGAAGAGTGGCACCCTATGTAGAGCCACCTTTGCCTTTCTCGTCTGCATGTATTCTGTCTGAAGCCTGACTGTCGAAGTAGTTAGAATACATCCTGCCAACGATTTGGCTTTCTCTTCTGTCGGCAATAAGATGTCCAACATTGACCTACTTCTTCTTGCCAGAATTAGGGTTGCAATTTAAAGACTTTTCATGGCCTCCCCCATCACTTCCCTAGTCACGATATTTAGCTTCCGGGTCTTGGGGTCCGTTGTTACTAACGAGATTGTCCTTGTATTCACCGTGTCAAATACAGACGGTACCGGTAATAACTCATTTCCATTAATATGTGGATCAAACTTCGAATATTTCAAAAATTTAAAATTTTTTGAAATATTCTGACCCTTTTTGTGGGGACCTATGCCTTGCCCATCCCGAAGGAGTTACTTCTGTAGGGGAAGCAGGAAGAGATTAGGGGTCCGACATGATGTCGGCCTACTCTAGTCACCCCAACACAATTCGAAACAAATCACGCAATTCTGACGAATAAGACGACAAAGAAAGACAACAATGGATACACAAGATGATGGTGGGGTCAAACAAAGTTAATACTTACTCCGAAGAATATACAATGAAAATGTCTTGTACAGCTCGCGGTAAACTCGGTAAGACAAAAAAAAGTCCATAGATAGATAGATTTATGGAGATATATAAAAACAGATAGATAGATAGATAGATAGATAGATAGATAGATAGATAGATAAATAGATAGATAGATAGATAGATACTGAAGCGTCTGAAATAGATAGATAGATAGATAGATAGATAGATAGATAGATAGATAGATAGATAGATAATGAAGCGTCTGAGATAGATAGATAGATAGATAGATAGATAGATAGATAGATAGATAGATTCGTTTATTCTATTTACTTTGCAGCTTGGATTTTTTGAACCAATATTAGTTTGGCGGCATTTGATATTTCCTCTTTGATGTTTTCCTGACGCGAACGATGTATTGGTTTCTACGCATCGTCGTCGCTCGTCGCTTTCTTGTTTTTTCTTCTGTTAACAATTGCCGGCGTTAAAACGTTCTTAGGTTTCAGCCCCAAATGTAAACATTAGTAGCCATCGTTTGCAGATGGTTGTCTTGTAACCCTAACCACATCCACAAACGCGCTCCCGTCACCGGCAGGTGCAGCAATTTGGGGACCATAAATGTTGCACATGACATTGCTGGCAGCAGCACTAAGTGCATTTTTCTTTTTATGGCCTGCCAACGAGAGATGTTGGGGGTGTAAAAACAAAAATACGAAATGAAGAGACAAGTGAAAGTACGCATTTAGAATCCTATATAGACGTACGTGTATATACATTATTTGAAGAATTGGCGTGTAGCATACGGACATTTTAGAAAGATTCACATGTGGAAAAGTAGAAAACCAAACATCTGAGAACGAGTACAAATAAATAGACTTTTATCCACTGGCTTTCAAACGGAAATAATTGAGAATATATTTCCCTTTGCATAGAATGATATAATTTTAAATGGATTTTTAAATCCGATATTATTTTTGTGAGTAGACGTTTTTGAGTTGACAACTTCGTGATATTTTTATTTTCTTAATCAATGAAAAAACAATGTCGACCAGCCTAGATCGAGAAGATCGGATAAAGAATAAGATGACTCCCTAAAGGAATCGAACTTCTATTCATTTTTTTTCCACCAGGGAATCTACTCCTGTAGCCGAAGAGGGTCCTTAGCAATTAGGCCACAGTAAACCATTATATAAGACATAATTACCCATTAAATGAATAGGCAAAATTAACGTTTATAGTAATAAAAAAAATGTCAGTTTAAAAAAAAAAAAAAAAAACAATTTAAAATTACTTTGTTTAGATTTGGGGTACGAAAATAAAACAAGCAGAAAGGTCTCAACCAGAGTTGTGTATTTCTTATGTAGGTAATTGAACATTACCTTATCATGAGGGTTTCTGATCGCCTAATTGGTAAGGACATCTAGACTCTAGGAGTGGTTTCCACGCTGGTAAAGGGTGGAGTAGTGGATATCGGCTCGGATAGCCGAGTTCGAATTCCAGTCGAATCCATTACATTCACTTACATACTAATACCCTTGGGAAAGGTAAGAATACTCTCTAGGTATGGGTAAATAGCAAGACAGACCCGGTTTTATAGCCTTGGATGGTAACTGGTTTTCCGCAGAGATAAATGGCAACCTACTGCGGGAAAAAATCTGCCTCATCAGTCATGTATTGAAAGATACATGATCGCCTAAGTATGTATCACGCATGGCATTGCACATAACCGACTGAAAGGGAATATAGGCTCGATTCCTGTCGAGAGACATCTTTAGTTAATAGGAATTCTTGATCTAGGCCGGTTGATGAATTCCACTTTATGAGAAAATAAAAACTGAGGTGTTAACTCAAACTCGTGCACACACAAATAATATTGAGCGAGCAGCCAGTACCGCCATTGGTTGAAATTTATAAAAAATTTTTCGTTAAAAACAATTTTCAGGAAAATAGGTTTTGCAGATCCAGCAACTGCTATCTCTATTCTCCAGTAGTGATTGGTGTTTCCTTCCTAACCTTTTATTTGAAGTCATGTGGAATATCAACATCTCTATTATGGCATTATTTGGTCTTCGAGTTGGATGTAGTATCCATTTTAGTTATTTTTAACCATTGACAGACGCAACCACAGATGCTCACGCACGTATAAGCACATGCAAATAAATATACGTGGAAATAACTTAAATTTACTAACAAGAAGACAAACGAAGGCAATCCTTAGATCCTCTGTCTGTGTGTGTGTACGTGTGAGTGTGTGTGTGTTTGTGTGTGCGTGTGTGTGTGTGTGTGTGTGTGTGTGTGTGTGTGTGCGTTTGTTTGTACGTGTGTGTCTGTGTGCGGGAGTGTGTACCTCCACACGTCTACGGACATGATACGTGTCCGTTTAACGTGGGGTGCCCATAGGCGTATATATGGTCCAACGACAAAAATTGCCTAGTCCCCGTGATCACATTCATGCAGATGTTGGTATCCATTAACCCACCAGTGAGTGAGGAATTACTGCCCCCGGGACTATTAATCCCTCATTACAGAAGTGTGAAGGCAGATAGGTGAAAAACAGCTACTACACCTGCTCTCTCTCTCTCTCTCTCTCTCTCTCTCTCTCTCTCTCTCTCTCTCTCTCTTTACGGAAGCAGAAACCAGACAGTCATATTTATTAAGACAAGACCTCACACAAAACACATGCATACACAGACGCACAGACACGAAAAAAAAATCATTATCACCTCACATTACACTTATATTATACTGAACCTACCACTGGAACATATTGGCAAGAACTCACACAAAAAACCACGTGTCACATTTTGCCCTAGTTGAGTGGTAAAAAAAATGCACACAAAATATAGAAATATGCGCAATCCGTAAATGAATACTGTCATATGTAACTAGAACATTTCTTACTATAAACAATATAAATAATTTCATACCGATTATCTATATGCATTTCTATCTAACTACTGTTGCAGGAACCCCACCCTGATTGACTTCCATCACTTCCTAACTCTGGCTATGCTGGATTATGTGGGGCCGAGATATCGGGTCAGATCGTTGCGCCCTAGTCTTTGGGTGCCCTCTCATTCTTTTCCACTACCTTAGTTTCCACTCTAAAAACCTTCTAATGTTCTCTCTAATAGCCTAACTGTTGATTCTGAGACGAGAGGCGCCCTGCCCGTCTATGATTCCCCTTCTTGATGGCCTTGATTATGTCCTTCATTCCAGCCTTCTGTCGATTCAAGGTGTCACATTTACTGTCACGTAATGTGATGCCAAGCATGATTCGCTCCAGTTTACGCATATATATATAACTGAATGAGTAAATATAGATAGGTATACGAGCGATCGTATACATATAAATACTCTATAGTGTAAGAAAACAAAAGGGTGTTCAATGTTAATAAACAGAGCTATTTAATATATACATTAAGAATTATAGATAACATCTTACATAAATTGCACAACTCTGAGTTTCATGCCGAAGCAATTTTCAAGTGCTGGAATTATGTTTATTTTCATTTAAAATAAAATATAAAAATAAATATAATTGCAGCACTTGAAAATTGCTTTAGCGTGAAACTCAGACTTGTGTAAGTAATGTAAGATATTACATATATATATATATATATATATATATATATATATATATATATGGTGTATGAAAAATACTTTTAAATACTTTGGGACCGAATTGCTCACACCAAAACAGAACAAAAGTAAGTCCATATAAACATATATGCGTAAATCCTTCCTTTTTGTGATATTAATTTTAAAGTAAGTTTACAGTGGATGACTAGGTTACATTTGTCATTCGTGTACATTTGTGGCTAGTCTATCTTCTACGTTTGGCACTCAGTAAAACTGAGAAGTGTTCCGTTTAAAAATGGTAGGATATTCATATCGTGAGCAGGCAGATATGATTTTTAAATATGACCACGCTGCACGGCTGTATCAGATTGCGTTTCGAGATCAAAGGCAGCCGAGTCATCCCATCTTTGCTGCTGTTTATCGTCACATTGCTGAGACAGGATCCTTGTTAACACATACTATGTATCGAGAAAGACCGAGATCCGCTCGTACGCATGAACACGAAGAACACTTTTTGCAGGCTGTCCGAGACGATCCAAGTATCAACACCCGTCAAGTTGCCCTAGCCTTCGGGCTGGAAAAGCAGTCTAATATACCTGTGCAGTTTCGCGTCAATTACCATTCACGAGACCGTACGTAAGAATCATATCTGACTTCTCTGGGTGTTGATTTCAGTGTTCACTTTTATATTTACATACACTCCATCCCTGTTATATACCACTCTAACCCATAAATATACCATTTCTTAGAACTATATTTTATCACACACACACACACACACACACACACACACACACACACACACACATATATATATATATATATATATATATATATATATATATATATATATACAAAGTTAATCGTCCCTTCAGCTTTTCCCCTCTTTTTAATATTTATATAATCATACTTATTATAAAACCCAGGTTGTGTGTGTGTGTGTGTGTGTGTGTGTGTGTGTGTGTGTGTTTATATATTGGATCGGATTTCCCACATTTTTCAAACTGATTTCAAATAAAACTTCACAGGACTACGTAAAATTACCCGGTGGTGGTTCTGACAGCGCCAAAATTTGGAAAAACACAGTTGTTTTTGCACGAAATCAATTTGAAAACACGATTAAGTCACCAGAATGAAAGGGAGACAACTCATATCGAGTTATACTTATTATAAAACCCAGGTTGTGTGTGTGTGTGTGTGTGTGTGTGTGTGTGTGTGTGTGTGTGTGTGTGTGTTCGTTTATATATGTGATCGGATTTCCTACATTTTTCAAACGATTTCAACAAGACTTCACTTTTTTTTAGTAGGTAGTGTTTCTTATTGTCTTGCACACTTTTTTTTTTATTTTTACATTCAGAATGCTTTAAAATTCCATTTACAAGACAATTGTTTATAATAAAATTCTATTCAATCGGTAGACTCATAACGATTGAAAACAATGTTTATTGTTTGAGTTTGGCTTTTGACCAATTCATAAAAAAAAAAAAAAACTAATTAAGACATGCGTCCGTCAACCTTAAACAATAATCTTTGTCAATTTTATTTTTCAGTCTTTATGATGGTCGATATTTGATCTATCTCTTACTGTTACATCCCCGGGCAACGCCGGGCTCTACTGCTAGTTCTATCGATAAAAACGCTATTAGTGTAAAGAAACCATTTCGTAGGACGAAATGCTTAACAAAATCTTTCCCTTTTCTTATTCAATTACGCAATATATATTGAAATTAAACTAGTTTAATGTACTATGATTGAGATAGATTTCTTTTATCCTTCAAAATACTGTATGTCTGTTGACAATAAAAATACATAAGTAATATATATTGGTTATCGCACATTTCTCTTGAGAAGATCACAAATCTTAGTGGCCATTAGCATCAAAGGAAATCTATCTACAATCTACTACTGTTTCAGCCTAGCATCCAGGTGTTAAATTGCTTTTGAACTGTAAGGTCATTTTGCCCTGTAACGTTAAAATCTATTTCACAATCCAATGCGAATGCATGTGAGCCTACGTTCATTTCATACTGTCTGATAAAAAAACATGCTAGCAAAATAATTTGGAAAACTCTCTAAATATAACGATCTAGAAATATAAATTACAAGAATGTGGCATTTAAACAAGACTCAATAGTTACAGGGACGCTATGAATAGTCACAAAGAATACTTACGCACACATTAAGACAATTCCAGGAAATATATCAAATGCAGTTTTGTGTTAATAAAGTACTTTTCACATACTTAGAAAAACTCTTTCAATCCAATAGGATCAATAACTTCTTCCTTCATTTACATTATTCCCAGTTGAATGATTTGATACAAGGTTTCACGAAGCAAAAGAAATAAGCAAGAACAACAATAAGAGTAAAGAATGAGCAAGCGAATCTTACGCGAGATACGACCATTTTGACAGATAATTGCTTGGAGAACAATTAGCCTAACATTACACTTGTGCACGACAGTGGCCATAAATAGCTCTTGATAGAATTTGCATTACTTTGGGGTAATATAATCGGAGCAGAGGTATTGTTATGATTAAGGTTAATCTTACTCACAATATTAGTTTCAGGGATTCTGTTAAGGTTAATATCAGGATTAGTGTTAGTATTAGGGTTAACATCATTGTTATGGCTAGTGTTATTGTTAGGGTTAATTATAAAATTAGTAATATGGTTAGGGTCAAGTTTATGGTTAGGGTTATTGTTTTATGGTTATACTTATTACAAGAGTTATGAGCTATGGTTAGTGCTAAAAAGTCATTATTAGAAGGATTTGTTATGGTTATAATTACAATTATGTGTCATGGTTATGTTGCTGGCTAATGTTAGTGCTATGAGCTATGCTTAGGTTTATTGTTAGGATTGGGTATATGATATGGTTATAAGGTTATGATATGCGTTATGGGTATATGATATGGTTTTAAGGTTATGATATGCGTTATTATTCAGATTTAGGATTGTGTAATGTTTTTTGTTAGTTTTATGTTTAGGGTTACTATTATAACTACATAGTTAATGTTTTGTTTTAGAACTAGGGGTTTATGATGACAGTTAGTATTGCAGGGTTACATTTAGGAGATGATATTGGGGTTAGGGTTATAGGTAGGGGCTAGGCTTAATGATTACAGTTAGGTTTAGTGTTAGATTAAGGCGTTAGCGGTAGTTTAAAGGTCAAGTATTAGGTTTTAGGTATAGTCTTAAGGGTTATTGTTAGGTTTAGTTTTATGGTCACGTTTAGGGTTATCAGGATTATTATTAGGCTTAGTCCTATGTTTTGGATTAGGATTTTGAGGGTTATTGTTAGGTTTAGTTTTATGGTTAGGTTTATTAGGGTTATTGTTAGGTTTTTATGGTTAGGGTTAGGGTTAGGGTCATAAGGGTTATTGTTAGGTTTTGTTCTATGTTTACGTTTAGGATTTTAAGGGTTATTGTTAGGTTTAGTTTTATGGCTAGTGTTAGGGTTTTGAGGATTATTGTTAGGTTTATTTCTATGGTCAAGATTAAGGTTAGGATTAGGAGTGTAATTGTCAGGTTTAGTTTTATGGTTAGGATTATGAGGGTTATGTATTATTGTTATTGTAAAGCTTATGCTTTAGGAATCATGTGGAAGTTTATTGTTAGTTTTATGTTTTACATGATGAGTTAGTGTCCATGTTAGGATTATGTGCTATACTTTACGTTATCGTTATTATTAGGCTTATGCGTTATGGCTTGTGTTAGTTTCATTGTTAGGGTTATATGTTATAGTTAAGATTATCATTATATTTAAATGTTATCCTTAAACATTTTTTTTTATTTCAGGGTTATATGTTATTGCTAGTGTTATTGTTATTATCAGTGTTAGGCGTTGTGGGTTAGGGTTAGGGTCATGTCTTCTGTTATTTTAGGGTTAATTTTACGTTTAGATATCGTCTTCTCATTAGGCTTATATCTTATGTTTAAGGATTTGGGGTATAGTTTAATTTTAAATGTTATGGTTGTGTTTTGTCTTTAAGGTCAGGTTTTAATGTTGGTTTTAGGTTAGCGTTAAAGTTTATATTTATCATGGGGTATTCAGGTCTCCATTTCCTCTTGTACTATGTTCACTTAAATACGACTGGCTGCATTAGAGTCCAGAATTTGCACATATATTATTTCTGAAATTATATAGTATTTGGATTTATATCGACCTCTTTAGTGTAATCATTAATCAGCGAGTTCGATCCTCACTTGCTGCTTCATACTTCTGCCACAATCTTGTGCCAAAACTTAACCATACTTAGTAAATAACAATCAACTTGAATTTGTCTTTAACCAAACTATATATATATATATATATATATATATATATATATATATATATATATATATATATATATATATATATATTTGTGTGTGTTTCATTAAAGACGACAGACAAGGCACCACGTTTAAGCTTTTATTTAATTTTTCTTGTGTTCTTTTCTATCGTCTTTAATGAAACATGAATAAATGAAGGATTGCTGCCTAAATACACAATATATATATATATATATATATATATATATATATAACGACATCCCGCCTTTCGAATAGTGCGCAAAAATTTTTATATATCAAAATACGATAATACTCGATTTTACATTTCACTTTTCTTCATTTGTTTTCGTTTTTCCTTTTATATGAAGAGGCATGGAATATGGAACTAGAAAAAACTACCCCGGTGGGCGAAATAAAGGGTTCGGTGCGAAAATCCAATCAACTGAAGAAGGCCGGAGTGTACAACGGCCGAATCGTCGTGAATATGCCAACAAAGATGAAGACAACAGTCCGAACAACGTAAATAGCGTAAATGACTTTACATTATTCTTAATTAATTCACCCCAAGAAAGGTAGTAATTCCACTAAGACGTAAGGGGTTACTGGGTGTGAAAGAGAATGAGAAGACTTTGGAGGGAACTGGAAACACACTACTAAAGAGGAAGTAAAAGATAAACCGCTACTTCTATTCAAATTACATGTGTATTAGATTAGAACAAAGGAGCTTTACAATAGGTGGCATTTGAAAAGGAGATTTCGTTTCACACGTGACTGAAATTTATGCCATTGAGACAATCAGAAAGGAGACAATTAAGTGCGTCTTTCTATGCGGTTTGTGTGTGGCTCGTTAAATGGATGAACACGATTAAGGGCAGCAATCGATGAAAAGCGTCTGAAACTGGCCAATCGGAGGAGGTGTCGTCTTCCTCCAAGACATAACAAGTGCCCACTTCTCTTTGCAGCCCTAACAGAAATTTGGCTACGATCTCCTACTATACACACCCTATTCAACTGACTTTGTGTCACTTATTCCGATCCCTACACAATTATTTTAATAAGAAATGCAGTTCCCTGAAAGACTGTAAAAACTACTTAGACCAATTTCTCGGCCAGAAAGATGTCAAGTTCTTAGAGGATTGAAGCAAGAAGTTGCTTCAAATGGCATATAAATGGTTGAATAAATCCATGTAAAAAATATCTAAATATTATATTTGAACTTTAAAATTGATACGAACTTTTCTTCCGATCCCGTATATACACGTATTCACGTTTTCTATACAGGCCTCTGCGGGTATGTGCTGCATGCGTATTCGTGCGCGTGCGTGTTCGTTCCGCCCTCCTGACGACAAGTCTGTCGAAGTTGAGATGGCTTTCTTTGTAATTATCTCTTGAAGAAGTGATAGAACACTGACTGTAGTGACGAAGCAGGTTTCGCATCTTTGTCCATTTTACTACGTTATAAGTAAAATGAAAATATTCCGCCCTTATATACTTTAGCGAAACCCCGCCATCATTTGCGCACCTGCAAGCAATCACCATCAGGACTGGAACACTTTCTTTTTCATTCTGCTAATCTATCTCTCTCTCTCTTTCTTTCTCTCTTTCTCTCTCTCTCTCTCTCAATCTCTCTCTCTCTTCCTTTCTCTCTCTCTCATTCTCTCTCTCTCTCTCTCTCTCTCTCTCTCTCTCTCTCTTAGATTGGTTCACTTTTTTCTTTTCTCATTACGATTCTATCATAATGCTTTCTTTTTTTTCTCTCTTTCTTTAATAGTTATTTTTTTAAATTCTTTCTGTTTACCATCCCGTCATTTTTGTTCTTTTCTCGTTTTTACATTTTAACCTTGTTACTTTTCATTTTTCTTCATGTGTTTTTTCCTTTCTTTTATATGAATTCATGTTTGTTCTTTCTTTCTTTTTCTTTTTTTTTTTTCATTCTTTTCGGAAGCTACTTTCTGTTATCTTTTCTCTTTAAAAATTTAACGTTGTCTTTTTTTTTCATTTCTGCTTTTCTTTGATTCTTTCTTTTTTATTCCGCATATTTTCATTTATCTTTCCTTCTCATCCTTCATTCTCCTCATTCCCTTCGAAAACCTTTTCTAACCTTTCCGTTTTTATTCATTTATTTTACTTTCTTTCTATTTCTTTCTTTCACTCTTTCTTTTCTTCAACTTTAATGTCTTATTTTTTCATTCTTATCTTTCTCTATGAAAACATTTTCAGACATTTATTCAACATTTATTCTTGATTTCTTTCTTTCTTTCTTTCTTTCTTTCTTTCTTTCTTTCTTTCTTTCTTTCTTTCCCAATGTTTTCTTTCTTTTATTCTCATCATTCTTAATCAAATTATTTTGTATTTTGTACTTTTTTATCTCTTTATTCAACATTCCGATTTCCCTCTTTCTTTCTTTCTTTCTTTCCTTCTTTCTTTCTTTCTTTCCTTTTTTCTTTCTTTCTTTCTTTTTCTTTCTTTCTTTCTTTCTTTTTCTTTCCTTCTTTCTTTCTTTCTTTCTTTTTCTTTCCTTCTTTCTTTCTTTCTTTTTTCTTTCTTTCTTTCTTTCTTTCTTTCCTTCTTTCTTTCTTTCTTTCTTTCTTTCTTTCTTTCTTTTTCTTTCCTTCTTTCTTTCTTTCTTTCTTTTTCTTTCTTTCCTTCTTTCTTTCTTTCTTTCTTTCTTTTTCTTTCCTTCTTTCTTTCTTTCTTTCTTTCTTTTTCTTTCTTTCTTTCTTTCTTTTTCTTTCCTTCTTTCTTTCTTTCTTTCTTTCCTTCTTTCTTTCTTTTTCTTTCTTTCTTTCTTTCTTTCTTTTTCTTTCTTTCTTTCTTTCTTTCTTTCTTTCTTTTTCTTTCCTTCTTTCTTTCTTTCTTTCTTTTTCTTTCTTTCTTTCTTCACCAATGTTTTCTTTTTTTCATTCGCCTCTTTATATACTTTATTCAATATCTATTCTTTCTCTCTTTCTTTTTTCTTTTTCTTTCTTTCCTAATGATTTCTTTCTTTTATTCTCATCATTCTTAATCAAATTATTTTATATTTTGTTCTTTTCTATCTCATTATTCAACATTCTGCTTTCCCTACTTCTTTCTTTCCTTCTTTCTTTCTTTCTTTCCTTCTTTCTTACTTTCTTTCTTTCTTTTTACATTTCCTTTTTCTTCATTCATCACTTTCTCTTTCTGTTTTTCTCCTTTTTCTCTTTCACCCGCTAAGCCCAAATTCTCTCTTTCATTACTGCATGTGTGAGGCAATTTATTCAGTGCGCGAACATTTTGAGAGAAACGATTTCTGGAAAAAATAATAAAAAATGTCCACTGGAAAAAATAACAGAAAATAAATCGAGTATATACACAAAAAGAAAACACACACACACACATGGCAACACAAATTCCATAAACAAAGCGACCTAATGCTTCACCCCCACTCAGTTACCTCAACCACAAGTAAATTAACATCTCCGACACAATCAACTGCTTCTCTTCTTCCCCCATTGTATAATTATCTACTTTTAACTGCTTTACATGTGTAGCAGATGTGGAAATTGTTGGCAAACTAGTAATCTTCACAGCAGTGGGAAATGTTCTACACAATTTGATAATCCCCGCTCTTTTTATTGCACATGTACAGCACCACACCCCTTGTCAATTACGAGATGCGCACGGCTACCTGATAAATAAATCTGTTGTCCAAGAATATTCATACCTTTATAAGAAATAACTTTCTTAAACATAGCACAACGAACTCAGTTGATTCTAATAATTCTAGCACGAAAAGGTTTCACCTATAAAATAATCCTTACCTGATGAGCCTTGAAGAAATGTCTACAGAACATCAAAGGTCCGATATATTGAAGTCTTCAATTCCTCCTACTTTTTTTTTATCTTTGTTGAAACTGGGAACTAATAAGAAATCTAAATTTGTCCTCTTGGCCTCAAACTATGACAATGTTAGTGACCTGAGTTTTATCATATTTTTTTTAATCGGTATCATCCCATGCAAGGCAGTAAGAGTTATCAGGAGGATAGCAGATAGCGATTGACATTGCATTTAGATTTTTGCAGATTAAAGTTGTCTGGAAAGCAACGAGCCGGAAGGGTGTTCCACAGGCGAGAAGAACGAGAGAAAAAAACTGTTAGCATAGAACTTACGGCTACATTTAACCAGCTCAACTGTCAATTGATGAGATCTTGACGCCAGTCTAGTACTGCGCTTAAAGATTTCTTTAAACCCATTACTGTCATTTCTTTTTCTTATTTTTTTTTTACAGTAAAGTTCTACTTTTATAAGGCCCGAGGTCACTCGAGATAGAGTGTTACGTTGAGAGGCAATTTGTAAAACTAGGAGTGGAAGATAACAATTAACCCTAGCCTTGAACAGGTTAAGATTGTAGTGATCAGGGAAATATACTCTTGGAAGTCGCTTCCACAATGCATTTGTTCGCGGGGAAAAGCTGTTCATGTGGAACTTACTTCTCACCAAAGGAATACGGAGGAAATGTGAGTGACATGGCGTGTCCTTGCCGTGAATGTTTGAATTTGGGGGACCAGGGAATGTTGTTCCTCCGAATACTTTCCATGGAAGTATCAAGAGAGCAGCGTGAGGCTTGGCACATCCCTCCAGGGGGAAAGAGGTTTGAGAGTGGAGAATACACCATTTTAGGCCTGACATGGGTCTTGTAAAGTTAGAGGATAGCAAGGGGAGTCTGGTACTTACTGGAGCGGTACAGGGTGCTGACCATTTTACCTGCACCCTTAGCAATAGATTGTATGTACGAGTTCCACTTGAAGTCAGGTGCAAGTTTGAAGACCAATAGTCTTTCAAGGCACAGTGCCTCCCCATAGGGACATCAGTTCGTCCTGATTGGTGATAGTTCATTTTATTTTCAAAATCAATCAGAAAACGTCATTTTCCATTTTTTACTAAAATATTAGCTTTTAAAAATTTTAAATTTTATATGCGGAAAATGTCTGTAGGTTTCATCCCATAAAATAATTACAAACTGTTAAGGGGTCCACCCCTTTTTATACAGGTGGAATCGCCCAGTGTGTACTTGTACTGCTGCCGGTGAATACCCGGAAGTCAGACAGTGATACAGTGAGGAAGTGAGAGAGTGAGAGTGTGAGGTAACCGCTTTGTAGGAGTCACAGTTGCGAGAACGTAGACTCAGAAGGAAGCCCTACTTCGATACTGAATTTCCCAGAGTGTATATATATTATTATTGCTACTAACCGCATTTCTGGATCTACTAATCATATTACCAATTGTATTATTACGTCAATACATTTATTTGCTATATTTCATTCCTGCGTTTGTCATTCATTTGAGACCGGATTTCATCCCGGAATCCACAACACAAACGAAGAGTAGAAAAATATCTACAGGGTGTAGCAAAAATACTTTCTACATTTTAAAGGTTAAGAAAAAAAACAAGCTAACTGCTATTTTAAAAAAACAAATAAAAAAAAATAATTTTCACTCATCTGTTATTAAAAATGACATCCTTTAAATGGCCGCCATATACTGTTGCAGACGATTTCTAAAGTTTTTCCATCACCCGGAAATTCGAACGCTCTGAGGTCTTCCAAGTGGCTTTCTTTTAAGCGCAGGATCTATGACTCTGAAATTTTCAGCCTATAGCAGAATCGATTTTCTATCCATAACAGCATGATTCCGACGTAAATGAGCACGAAAAGATTACAATTGCAAATTCGCCAGTCTTAAAATAACGTTCCAATAGAAAATGCACGGTGTCAAGACATGATGACAATTGATGATATCTGAAATGAAATGGTAAGACATAAGCTAGATGATGACATCATTGCCAGTTGCCTAAGACCCCTAACACTACACAGGTGACAGTTTAAAATGTGCGTGGCATTTTAGCTGCATTCTGTGTTTCTACCGTACACTGTATTTAAAAGCAAAATAAAATAGTTTTACAGTGGTATAAGTCTAAAAATGTTCATTTTATAAGGGAATCGGATAGGAAAAATATAGAAGCGTAACTCTTTTTTAACTTCCTACCTAATTTTACCCCGCTCCCAATGTTTAACACTTGATTTTATTTTGTGGCATCTTACGTGAGAAGCAAATTTATTTTATATAAATTTGAAATCATTTTGTTTTATTCTTTATCATTTTACAGGGATCAAGTAAAACAAAGATTAATGGTAGCTCTGGATACGTGGCACATGTTGCAATTCCTTTTTCATGTCTATTGCAACCATGTAAGCCCCCACCACAAAATGCTGCAGATTAAGTCATCGGCGATAAAATCAGTTCGTCCACCAGATTTTTTTTTTTGACGAACAGGGTGGTTAGACACGAATCAAGATTAAAACGAAGACCAGTCAAAAGATGAATGAACCTTATTGTAGGGTCAATGGATATCTAGCACAATAGGGTAGCCTGAACTCTATGGCTATGTATGGAGACTGTGCAGTATTGATATGGCATAGTTGGGTGGAGGGCGTCTTCGACTGAGGTCAACAGCTAAGATGTGGGATTCACTCGATGGACTCGCGACTTCAAGCTGGAGGACCTCAGGTGTTGTTTCATCTGAAGAGGGATATGATCCGCCAGGTTTAGCTTCCAGAGGCACGCTACGCATGCATGAATACCTTTGACTTCCAACAAAGATATACAGTGAGATTCTAAGCTGTGCAGCAAGACCAAACCTGGTCACGGGACGGAACTGCTGCTGCTGCAGTTGTTGATGATCATGATCATGATCATGATTAGAATTTCTACTGTTGTCATGGAAAATTACCGCTGCTTAATTCATCAATTCTTTATTGTGTGTGTGTGCTCTGATCACGTCCACTGTGCGCAGGTAGATTAATTTTCATCTGAAAATTTCACCGTATAATGTTCAATCTAAGTGAGTATTCGCCACTAAATTAAGTGTTTCAGTAAAAAAGAAAAACTATAATGAATATTTTAGTGAATAATTTTTTTCATCATTAGGCTATGGACATATTGATATACTTACCTAGATACAGCAGGTAATTCTTAATTTAAATAAAAGCAGAGAATATGGTAATAGATGTGGTTGTATACCTATTTATATCAATATGGTGACACAGATGTGGTTTTATACCTATTTATATCATTATGGTGATAAATGTGGTTTTATATCTATTTATATCAATATGGTAATAGATGTGGTTTTATACCTATTTATCTCAATATGGTAATAGATGTGGTTTTATATATATTTATATCAATATGGTGATAGATGTGGTTTTATCTATTTATATCAAATGCTGCAATTGTGAAAGAACATCAATGCAAAAATAGACACAGGATTAATATAAATTATCTTCATTGCACAAAGAAAGCAATTTAATTTACTTTTTACTAGCGTTCACCTAATACAAGGCTCAAGAGACTTTCAAAGTAGAGGGTTATTAATGATGTGTGTGATATGAAGTGTTGGAGATAGATATTGAATATTACACCAATATGGTGAATAGGTAACAATTGACCTTTGACTTGATGAGGTTACGATTGTAGCAGTCGGGATAGAACCCACACGGTAATTTTCTCATAAAGCAGCGGTATTTGGGAAAAAGCTGTCTGGATGAAACTACTTTCTTACAAATGGAATATCGAGAGAATGACGGTGGTTCGATTCCATTGGACGTGATATGTAGTTCGTCCGTACATATGCCATGGAAATAGCGATATAGTTTCGACCTGGATTGCAGCAGTGCGTCTACAAGGTGAAAAATATGTGATGCCCGACAAGGTATTAAAATATATATCTGCACAGATTATCGAAAAGTGTCGCTAATTTACCTCAATATCTATCGAAATAAAACACAAATTTCAAGGTCTGAAAATAAAAAGAAAACGGCTTATCCAAATATTTTATACCGTGATATGATTTTCTTAAACCATTTCGCCCCAAGCAAGACAATAAAACCACTAAAATGCAAGGAGGGTTAATGTGGAATAATATGAGGATAAGAAAATATTATTAAGAAGAGAAAACAATAAGACAGAAGATAACGATTGACATTGCATTTAAATTTTTGCAAATCAAAGTTGACTAGAAAGCAAGAAATCGGAAAGCGAGAAGTGTAGAAGAAACTGTTAGTATGGGAACTTACGGTTGCATCTAGCTATTTCAATTATAAAATGATGAGACCTTACCGCCAATCTAGTAATAAGCTTAAATTCATAAGACCCAGGTACCATAACGAAAAGTTATATTCATTTTTGTTGAATACAAAAAAATGTGGCACAAAGCCAAAAGGGGGATGAGAAAAACCGGTCTTCATCTGTCTTATAATTAAACTAAGCTAGCCAAAATCACTGACCCAAACATACCATAGTATTTCATACACCAAAACAACATCTTCTTACTTAGCGTTCTTGCTACAGCCACCACAGTACCTCAGAGTCTCTATAAAGCTCCAACTAGTCCCCATATGTACCATTTGTTTGTGGTGGGTGGGGAATAAAAAGCTTTAAAAAATGAAACCGCAATGAATATTTACCATAACAGAATGTTTATCAGAACAATTACCATGAAAATATTTATATAAAAGGTACAGCGAAGCTGCGTTATGGCAGTAGGAAACTGACTGGAGTCGAAATGCCAGGTCAGGACCAATAACATTGCAGATTTTTTGCATTATATCAAGAGTCTCTAAATACATAGCAGACGCAGCAGACTAGATGTAGCAGCAATATTCCATGCATGCTAGAATTTTTATCGGATGAACTGGTTAAATTCCAGCTGGACATTCACCTCTCAATGTACACAAAATAACCTTCATGCGGCTTTCTTCTATTTATACATGAATTTATTCGAAAGGTTGATTTCGTCTTGGTAATTATAAATGTTATTATAGCGTCGACGCTTCGGCCAGGAACCCTTTGTCCATTTTCCTCTTTTTTGGTTGATATCCGTTGATTATTGTATCATTCTGTCACTGTGATGCCAGTTCTGGCTCGTTCTTCCTAAACCAGTGCGTTTTGAAATTGTATTTCATTTTTTAGATGAGCAATAATCAATATACTTTAATTTATTCAATCCATTCTTCTCTTGGTTTGGTTATTATTAGAATTATTATAAAGACAACGTTTCTGACAAAATTATCAGAAGCAGTACGAACGCGACAGATGATAACCAAATGATAAAACCATCCAACATTGAATATAAAATACTCCTAAAATACAACACTGAAATAGGTAATGAAACAATATAGCCTGAAGTAGTTCAGCAGGAACAAACATGAACAAAAATATATCCTATATTAGCGAAACAATGGACTTCTGATGATGGCCAGTGGGTACTTGGACGAAACGTTTTTTTTTATAAAAACTACTATAATAATCATGATAAGAAAAATATGTCGAATAAATTAAAATATATTTAGCATTTTTTATCTAAAAAATGAAATGCACAATACTTCTTTTTAACATTTTTTAAATATTCAATTATTTTCCATTCCATCTGTGAAAGATTATTTCTTTCTTCTATCTACTAAACAGAATGAAATAAATTTAGTCTGAAAAGATTAATAATATCAAAAACAGTTTTACCGTAAGAAAGGTTGGGAATTTTTACTGTTGTTTATTCAATTTACATGGATTAAGAAATAATCGTTGCGGCTGACATCGAAGTCAAGAATTAGTTCCAGTCTTGTTCTACACCATTTCACAACGCCTCATAATTAAACGATTTCTCTTGGCTCTTTTTTACAGCACATGTTATTCATTGGGAAACTTTGCCTGGTGAATTCAGCTGCTGAGACTAATTAAGACTATTATATCTACATGCCATTATAGGCAATACATTTATTTATGTATATACGCGCTGATACCCATGACTCATTCAAAAACAGACGCGCAAAAAGAATTTGCATAAACCTATAAGTATTCAATTATTATACTCCCACATCCGTGCTTATATGAGCAATTAATGCGCTCATTATACAAATATACATACTCATTGACGTGGTTGCATCCTGTCTTCGAGTTAAGAGGCTCTGGAAGAAGTGGCGAAATCAGTAGAACTTGAAATGAAGATTCCACATTTATTTTCTATTTGAGCATTTTCTTTTCATTTTGCCTAGACACGTGCCGACGAGATTTTCTCCTCCCTCGTCGCCATTTTTTTCACGATGTTTTTATGCATGATAAATTTAGAGACAAATAAAATTTTCATAGCTTTTGGCTCGCCTTGTTAATCCTCAATGTGTGTGTGTGTGTGTGTGTGTGTGTGTGTGTGTGTGTGTGTGTGTGTGTGTGTGTGTATTTATGCGTTCGTTTGCGTGCACGTGAATGTGTATATATGTGGGCATCAGTGTGTGCTTTATATAATTCATACACGTTCTTCCTTTATTCATTTTCTTTCTTTCGTTTCTCGGTTTAAAATATTTTTTTGAATTTCTTTTTCTTTCTTTTTCTTTCTTTCCTTTTTTATTTTTTATCTTTCTTTTCTTTTTCTTACTTTTTCTTTCTCATTTCGTTTCGTTTTCTTTTTCCTTCTCATTTCTTTCCGTTTCCTTTTTCTTTTCTATTTTCTTTTTCCTTTATGTCTTTCCTTTCTTCTCTTTCTTTTCTTTTTTGTTTCCTTCCTTCCTGCTTTCTTTCTTTTTCTTCCTCGTCTTTTGTATTTTCTTTATTTTCTTCCTCTTTCTTTTCTATTTTCTATTATCTTTTGTATTTACTTTTTATCTTTGTTTTGTTTTCTTTTACTTTTCCTTTCTTTTTCTTTCCTTCTTTTCTTCTTTCTTTCTTTTCCTTCCTCTTATATGTTTTTTTTTTTTACTTTCTTCTTCCTTTCATAATTTCATCGTCTATTGCTTTCTTTCTTTTTGATTTTTTGATTAATATCTTTTTCTCACTTCGTGCTTCACCCTTCTTTTCTTTGTTCTTTCTTAACGTGTTTTTCATTCTTTTTCATCTTCATTTTTCTTCTTTAATAAATTTGTTTCTCGTTCTCATTCAGCCATTTTTTCTTCTTTCTATTTATCCCTTTCTTCCTCGCTTCTTTTTGTTCTGTCTTTGTTATATTCAGTGGTTTTCATTCTTTCTATTAGCACGCGATCTTAATTAAATATCTTTACAATACTTCGTTTCTATCAATTCTTCTTCCCTCCTTCTGCCAATTATTCTCATTTTAATATTACTTTATTCTCCATCTTTTATTCTTGCTACAATTCTAAATATATTTCTACCAAGTTTAAAAGTTATAATTTTAGTTGGTATTCCAAAAGTGGACCAGAGTATACAACTTTATTTCAATTTGGGAATTTTTTTTTAACGAATGCTCGATTTGGCTCTTTCTACTCTGTCTTAAACTGATAGAATTTTTACAGAATTCCACATTATAAAATTAAGGTGTCAGCTCGATAATCTGCTTGTGTTTATTGAAAAACTATCTGTTGTGGATTCCGGGTTGAAATCCGGTACCAATAAATAACAAACGCCAGGAATGAATATATGAAAATAATGTATTAACATAATAATACAAACTGGTAAAGCAGGTTAGTAGTTCCAGGAATACGGGTTAGTAGCAAAATATATATATACAGTCTTTGGTATTGAAGTATCGCTGTATGACTTCTTACTGAGTCTACGTACTCATTCACTGTGACTCCTACAACACTGTTACCTCACCCTCACTCTTCCGGTTACCTACAACCTTTTACTCTGTCACTCTGGACCCGACTCGACTCTTCGATCTTGCTCTCGTCTCACTCTCGAGTCTTCCCGTAGCAGTAGTATATGTATATACTGGGTGAGTTCATTTGTGTAAAAAGGGGTGGACCCCTCAACACTATCTTTATGTCCCAGACTCTTACAAATGTCAATAAGTAAGTGTGAGTTTATCAGTTTTGAAATCTGAAAATGTCTTTATGGCATTTAAAATCATTTTTTTTTAAATATCTATTTCTTGGAAACACGTTCTACAATTCCTCGTCTGAAGAAAAGTAAGAATCTTGTCAGAATCTTTGAGAATAAAAGATATACACTTTTGTGTATTTTTTTTTTAATACTCGTCAGTATAAAGCTCATATTGAATGTTAGCTTTTAAGACCAGTTTCTTCGTCAGATATACTTCAAGTCTCTTGCATGTGGAAAGCCCATCAAACACAATGGACTGAAGCTAAAATAAAAGACATAGAACATAAAATAAGGAAATAAATGAATCAACGAATATACGATGTAAAAATCAGTAGGCTTAGACCACTAATAAAGTCATCCAATCAATAGGCTACTAAATGACGTCAACCAATCAATGAGCCGGAACCACTAATATAGACATCGAGTCAATAAGTTGAGATATATCAATAGTCATCCAATCAGTGCGTTTTTCAACCACTAAGAAAATAAAATAGACATTAAGTCTTAATTTTTTTTTATTTACCACCTGAGATTTTTTTTTAATTACCACCTGGATACTTATAGAAGTGTTGGTAAAACTTGTTTCCCTTGAAGGCATGGGTTCAGTTTTTAGAACAGGGAGCACATAAATATAGACCGACGAATTGGGCGACATTCGATATTCGGAATGGTTACCAATTCGGACTGGTAACTACAGAAAGCAGACGGACAAAATAATGAAAAATAAAGACACGTAGTCCGAATAAATCAATACACTGGACTGAAACAAAAGTTCGTAGCGCTTTTCAATATGTGACCTTTGAACGCATGATTTCATTCCACCCGTGATTGAAATTTATGTATTTCTATATGTGTATATGAGTATGTGTATGTGTGTATATACATGTGTATATGTATGTGTATATGTATGTGTGTATGTATCGATTTGTAAATGTGTGTATGTGCATGTGTGTGTGTGTGTATACGTATATGTATGTATGAGTGTATATGTATGTGTGTATGTATGGATGTGTATGAGTGTATGTGCATGTTTATGTGAGTATGTGTATATATGTATGTATGCTTATGTGTGCATGTCCATGTGTGTATGTGTATATGTCTATGTGCGTATGTGTATATATGTACGTATGTTTATGTGTGCATGTGCATGTGTGTATATGTATATGTGAGTATGTGCATATATGTATGTGTGTATGTATATATGTTTATGTGTGCATGTGTGTATGTGAATACGTGTATGTGCGTATGTGTGTGTACGTGTGGGTGCGCAGACTACGCCATTTTTTTCCATCCTTTTACACAAGACCCGTAAGCTCTTATGTTACTCTTTCCAGCAACCTCTCTTGATTTCAAAATATCCAAAACCCCTTCCTTCATTCTGCCACCCAGATATATTCCAACTGAACACCGGTTCTTGTCCGATCACCGAAGTTAAGCAACGTTGAGCCTGCTCAGTACCTAGATGGGTGACGGCTCGAGAATACCAGGTTCTGTAAGCTTGAATGGGCGGATGGTGTAATGGATAACTGCTCGGAATGGGAAAGAGTTCGCCTCTTCTCCTCCCAGCTATGGATTAAACAGTAGGACTTGTATCAGAAAATCGTAACTATTTTCAAAAAATTATTACAATCCCAAAATATAAACAACTTAAAAAGGGTCGTAAAAAAAACAAATCAATCAAACATTTCAGCAGTCTCTCCTGAACCGAAATGTATTTTTGGCTTTCAACCAATAAATTCCCCACCCCTTCCCACCACACCCACACACACACACACATACACACACACACACAAACACAAACACACATGTGTATATATATAGTAATTTTTAAGGAATTAATAGATTTTTTTATTTTCAATCCCATATTATGTCTTATTACTTAAACGTTATATTTTAGTGGATACACATGTTTGAATAGACGCCCTGTTTTTGTTTTTGTTTTATTTTAGGGGTTATTTTTTGTTTTATTTTTGTTTTGTTTGTTTTCTTTTTTTAACAGTATGAATTAATCAACAAGTCTGTGCATTCGAAAATTTGAATAAAGAAAACGTGTCTCCAGGCTGCGTTCGAACATGCGTGCCCCTTTTTGTATGGTCTTTCAAGGAGCTCAAACCGAAAAGATTCTTTAAGAGGTTAACTGAAATTTTCTGGGCTCTGATCGTCTTTGTAGGCGGTCGGTCTAAGGTACGTCGGTTAAAAGTAAGTCGGCGGTTTCTCTTACAAAAACCCTAAGAGAATACATATTTTCTTTATTAAGGACTGTGAATGTAATTCACACTGTTTGAAAGCAAAACGTCTGTTCAAACACGTGTATCCACTAAGATATAACGTTTAATATATATATATATATATATATATATATATATATAATATACACATATATATATATATATATATATATATATATATATATATATATATATATATATATATATATATTTTATTGGGGGGTTAAACTTTCAAATAAGATTACACCATGAACAAAGTTGCGGATAAATTGCCTGATTTAATTTTTTTTTTTCCCCAAGTACTTTCGACTATCTCAGACTGGGCGTTGTCAATGTGTTAGAATACAGTCATACATTCATACATAAATATATATATATATATATATATATATATATATGTGTGTGTGTGTGTGTGTGTGTGTGTGTGTGTGTGTGTGTGTGTATATATATATATATATGTATGTATGTATGTGTGTGTGTTTATGTGTGTGTTTAAGAGCGTGCCCATATGTATATTCACAGAATTCTTTCCGATTTTCCTTATACGTGCATCAAGTGCAAACATATTTATGCAATGTTGAGAGAAAGAGTTATTGGCGTGGAGCCAACACAGTATCGTTAGACGATCGAACCGGAGCCCTCGTGTAGATGGCGTCGGAAAGTTTACGTGCCGTTGTCTTTCATATGCTTCTAGTACTTAACGTGTTCAGAAGACGTGACCCTCTTATCAGCATCAGTCGACACTCTGCATCTTCTTATCTGATTATAACGAAAGCTAATTATTCAGCGGTGTTGAGAGTGAAACAAGCGGAGAGAAACAAACACAAGAGGTCAATGAGAATACTTAATGCAAAAAATGAGATTATGAATGCAAAATCGTTTTCTGTCTCGGCGTTAATTCTCAAACAGCACACATACACACACACACACACACACATACACACACACACACACATATATATATATATATATATATATATATGTATAAATAAGAAATTTATGAATTTTTTTAAAATTCGACATTATTTCTTATTGCTATATTTGTGAGGTACACGTGTTTGAGTTTTATTAATATTAATTTTATTAATATTAATTTAATTAATGTCCAGCGGTTTAGAGATCGAAAGTCTTATTAACGAAAATGTGCCCCCCCCCCGTCAATCGAACCAATTAAACTGATTAAAAAAGGAATACAAATTCGATTCCATCCGGGTGGCACACGTTCTGTATTAAGACTTTCGATTTCTCCCTCAACAGACATTAATTTGCTTATATAAAAAAAAAAAAAAAAAAAAAAAACAGATGTCTACTGAAATACATGTATTCCCTAAATATAATTTTTATATTAATAAGAAAAATATTATATTAAAAAATCTATATAAAAATGAATGTGTTTACATTGTGGGTAGGAAAATAATCTTAACACATATTGATTTGGAAAGGTCCAAGAAGAGATACGCCTTTCTTAAGTAGGATAAATAAGCACGGATTTTGCTGTCATGATTTCACGTGGCTTACTGGTAAAGTACACTTGATGAAAATCAGTTTCCCTGAATTAAAAATGAAATGCAGGTTTGATTAGGCACATTTTCTTTATTAAGACTTTCTATCTCTAGACCGATAAACATTAATTTCTCTATTTTTAAAAAATGGCGATGTTGATTCAAGCACTTGTAACTACAAAATATTATTGTTTATATTTATTACATGTTTATATTTATTACATATACACACACACACACACACACACACACACACATATATATATATATATATATATATATATATATATATATATATATATATATATATATATAGATATATATATATGTGATAAAAAAATATTTTTAATGTATGCTATATGTATGGGCAAATGTGCTGAATATCAGAGATAGAGCGTATGTAAATATAAAAGTGGACACTTAGGCCAAAACAAAGCGGCGACAGTCTGTTTCATGCTTCAGCGCAAATTTCCAGGCTATGTGTGTTGTGTTTCAGTTCGGCTGTTTATGTGTGCTGCCCAATGGTGTAATATGGATGGTAAGGTGTATTGTATTATCCTGACGGAACATGCATTTAGTTATGCCGATTAACGTAAAGAATAGTGAATATTAGAAAAATATCAGGACCTTGCTCAGGGGCGCTGGGTAGCATTTGAAAGTGAGATTCATAGTCCTAGTACCAAGATAACCAAGATACAATTGGAAACTGTACCGAGAAAACTATAATTAAGATTATGAGTCAGAAATCCTAGAGAGGGTTGAGACTGTGCCAACTTCAATGTCGTCAAAGTTACTGAAAAAAGTGCCGGAGATTTCAGGTGACTTGCTGTAACTAAACCATCGTATCTCGTGTGTACATACAAGAGCATGAATAATAATAATAATAATAATAATAATAATAATAATAATAATACAATTACTGAAGTTGCAACGACCTTAAAATGGAAGCACAGGAAAATGGAATTGACCAGATACAGAAACGATGGTAGGATAAAACTCTTCACAGTCAATATTCTTCCTGTACCAAACGAGATAATGTAAACAAATCCTTCAGTGGCTACGTAGTGCAGGGTTAAAATGATTGCTAACTAGAATTTACCATGCACACATACTGAAAAATTGTGTTAGCCTAAAATGGAAATTCTGTGATAAATATCCAGAAACAATTGACCATCTTGTATCAGGTTGCACGGTATTGGTACTTACTGAATATAAAACCCGGCCTGACAGAATGGGCCAATATCTGCATTGGAAAATATGTAACTTTTACGGAAAGAAAACTGCAATAAATTGGTATGAACACTACCCAGACACGGAAATAGGTTCTGTAACGATTTTATGGAACTTTACAATACACACAGACGGAACAATCAAAACTAATCACCTAGACATCGTGATTAGAGACCACAAATACAAAATGTGCCTTCTTATTGCGATGGCAGTCCCTGCAGATTTTAATGTATCTTTAAAGATCTTCAAAAACTATCAAAATGCAAGTACCTTAAACCGAAATCTTCAAAATAAGGAACATGAAGACATCAACAAGAAAGCGTTAAAGAAATACAAAACATTGTACTCACAAGTACAACCGACACCTTAAGAAGGACTTTATCTATGTAAAATATGTGTGATCTTAGATGTGTTTTGATTTTTTTTCTCAAATCATGCTCAGTAGAAAATTTCATGTTGCAGTTTTTGAACTTAGGTCCCTGGTTGGGACCCGGAAAAATGAGTATACACTAGAAATCAAAGGAAATAATAATAATAATAATAATAATAACCACAAACAAAAACGGTGCCTCCTTATTGATATGGCAGTCCCTGCCGACTGCAATGTATCTTTGAAGATATTCAAAAAGTTGTCAAAGTACAAGGACCTTGAAATAGAAATCTCGAAAATGTGGCATATGGGGACATCAACAATCCCTGTTGTAGTTGGAGCTCTAGGACTGGTTGGAAAAGATTGCAGTAGACTAATTGAAGGGATTCCTGGAAGTCCATGCCTCAAGGAGATACAGAAAATTGTTCTGACAAGTACAGCCCACACCTTACGAAGGGCTTTATCTATGTAATCTTTTTCTTTTTTTTTTTTTTTTTTGTCAGTGGAAAGTGTCATGACGCTATTTCTAACCTTAGGTCCTGGGCGGGACCCGGAAAGAAATGTGTAAACGCCAGAAATCAAAGAAAATAATAATAATAATAATTACAAAAGAGCGTGATTTATGAAAAGAAAAAGAAGGGACTCGGTGTTTAACAATGTTCAACCATATTTCGACAGTATGTTTGTCTTCTTCAAGTCTTGTTTAAAAATTGTAAACAAGTATACAAATATAAAAGAAATCTACAAACGATTGTCATTGTACAAGCGTCGTTTGTCTTCAGAAAATGGCTGCACTGGTAATCAACGCGTATCAGAACAAACGAAACACAGTCACCATGAATGGCATGCAACTGAAACGTGGATAATAGGATGTAGATCTTGCTCACCTTGAAATGTTCTGTTAGTTGATTAGTTATTAAGAGTAATTACTCACACACTTTAGTATAAATCCTATGGAACTCCCTGTCCTTCTGTTCATTCTGCCAGTTAGTGGTTTGCATACGTAACTATCTTCATGTCTTCTAAGGGTCGCGAGGTCGAGGAAATCTTCCCCTTAATATGTTCATCTAAATTACAATCGTTTGTAATAAAATGTAATAAATATATATATATATATATATATATATATATATATATATATATATATATATATATATATATATATATATATTATTAATAAACGTGCAATCAATTTACAAATACATGAATTATTCACACAAAACTAATGCAAAGGTTAATGATTTAAATGGCGAGACATCCATCTCGCAAACAATTCAAATAGTACACAAAAACCTCCAGCTCCGTTATGAATGAATTGATCCTTGTTTATATAAATTTCTGCCGTATTAGTTGTTATTTTTACTACAAGCTTTCGTCTGTTCCTACAGACATCTTCAGGTATATAATAGATGTTGTTCTTGTTTTTTCTCTTAGTAATAAGAGGACATCGAAAATATATGTGTATTGTATCCGAAATGCTATTGAAAATGAGATATTGGTTTTTGAACGCGCCAAAGCAACGCTGAGTTTGATTTTAAATTTCTTTTCGATGTCCTCTGATTGAGGAAATAAAATAAATGGTAAGAAAATGATATAAGGGCACAAAAAATCTAAGCTAAACAATAGAAATGTAATAAAAGGGATGCTATTCATACAGTACCCTTCCTAAGCTGGACAAGGAGAGGTAAAATCAAAGAATCAAGTGAACAGGAAATTAATGACGATCTACACTTCAGAAATGATACCAATAGACCGAAAAGGAAAACAAAGTCTTTAAGTTACTTGAAGACCAATATAAAGGGATGGAATTATATCGGAAGAATAGTGAGGAACCACAGAACGAAAATTGGAAGGCAAAATCCCAGAGGGAAATTTCAAAGATACCAAAAGTAATGAACACAACTCGGCAAACGATATCTAAAAAGAAAATAAACAGTTGATTATGCGAAAGTAAATACTGAATAGCAACAAAAAATATTTGCGAAGAAAATATAAACTGCATCATGATGCAGAAAACGAACTCAAAGATAGTATGGCTGGCCACACGTTCTCTTATACATCTGTCTTCTAGGGTGACAAACTGATCCCTGCTTAGACGCTTGTTCATGCAAATTTGTGCTTGTTCAATACTCACAGAGCCAACATATGTTGAACGAACATTTGAACAAAGCCGGTATGCTCAGACCCTCGGTCACGATGACTTCAGACTTTGTGCTTAGGCATCCATCGCCGGCTTTTGAACAGTTCAGTTTACACAATTCCACTCCCCTGGCAAATCGATTATAATAATATTCAAAGCCGGGTCTTCAGGTCGAAATGCTAACGTTCTGACCACTCAAAAAGAAGATTTTTTTTTTAAAACAAAAAAGGAAATATAGACTATAACCAGTGACAGAAACAGAATTGCGCAGACTACTAGGTTTCGACTATGTAAACAAATGGTTTCGTCAACAAATAGAAACTATCAGCGAAAAAAAATTAGAATAGACCTGACCTTTGAGATTAATAGAGATTGATTGCCATCTAAGACTAAAGATCTAGATCTACCTTGTTATTTACCTCATAGCTGGATATAAAAATGACGGATTCCTGTCTTTCCCAACGGCATTAGTGCGAAAGTGAACACAACAAAGGAGGCCGGAATTTGAACTCATCTCTTAAATTCCATCTTCCTCACCGATATATGTTACGATATCATAAACTCAAAAAGAATATCTGTTTCCTGCTAAAATTATATATATATATATATATATATATATATATATATATATATATATATATATATATATATATATATATATATATATATATATATATATATATATATATATATATATATATATATATATAGAGAGAGAGAGAGAGAGAGAGAGAGAGAGAGAGGAGTGAGTCTGCAATCAGGGATACATGGCAGAGTGGATAAAGGCGTTGGTTAGATCCAGTGACAGGACCCAAAGAGTGTGAGTTCAATACTCGGTTAAGGCAGTGGAGAACTTTCAGAGGGAAATTAACAGGCGATAACTGACATCCATTAAGCATGGCACGTGGAACTAGAACAGTCTACCCCAGTGAGCGAAATAAAGGGTCCAGTTCGACATTCCAACCACCTGAAGAAGGCCGGAGCGTACAACGGCAGAAACGTTGTGATAAATATGGCTACAAAGATGATAACAATAGTCTGAATAATGTAAATAATGTAATATATATATATATATATATATATATATATATATATATATATATATATGGGGGGTCTCCCGTCGTATTCGACGTATGAGGGTCATGCAGGTCAGTTCCGACAGCACAGGCATATGATTTGATTATAGTGATGAAGGCTTTGTGCAGAACCATCCACACTTTTTGAAGGACTGAATACAGAAACCAGATGCATTACATGCCTCAAGTTCTCCAAACGCACCTCCGCAGGTTTTGAATTCAGAGTTGTCCGTCTCCTAGAACAGTTGCCATCCAAGGCTATAGAACCCAGTCTGTCCTACTATTTACCTATAGCTGGAGAGAGAAGAAGAGGATTAATACCTTTCACAAGGGTGTTAGCACGTAAATGAATGTAATGGATTCGACTGACTGCGGACGATAGAGACAATTCAAAAACAGAAGAAAAAATATGTAAAAATACCAGGACCTTGCCTGAGAACTTAAATATGTGATAACTGTAGGATATGATGGTCCACAATAACTGCTGAGATAGGAATCGTTTCCAAAAATAATAAAGGTGATATACGGGAAATACCAATAAGAATTGAGACTGTCCAGCTCACAGTAGTCCGGAGGTCAGAAGATAATGCGGAAACTACTGGATACTAGAAATATGTTCGTATTTGATACAGATGTCTGATGTAACCATACAGATGCGTGGCTAATAATAATAATAATGAAAATAATAATAATAATTAATAACGAAAAAGAAAACGAGAGTAAAAAATAAGATTGACAGGTTTTGGAAGGTAAAACTTCCTGAACGGAAGCAGAAGTTCAGAAAAACCGTTAGAAAATAAAATAATGCATTCACGACCTGTAAGCCTGAAGGCAGCCTTGGCTGTCTGTAAGTTATCAACTCAACAATTTATTACAGAGTTCAGGTCAGGATGCTAATAGGAAGTCTCTTACGTTTTTCGAACGATTGAGTGGCTTACTCACTTATTTTGCTGCCTGTCGACTAGATCTGAAACCAATGCACGTAGTGTACAAGAAGCGGAAACGGAAGTTTTGGGTTTTTTCATGCTGCCTGAGATTATCCATTGTTTTCAATGAAATCCTTGAGTGTCAGAAGATGTTTATCTCTGAAATATCTTCAGATAATTATATTTATATCTATATGTTCAGAAAATCAAAATGGTAGAAAGTAATTTGGAAAATTGGTATTTCGTAATACCGAAAGGAAAAAGCAAAAAACAAACAATCGACACTGAAAAAAAAACTCGTAGCAAAAGATAGAAAGAAAAATATATTTCGTCGTTGTTTTATGTGTGCTGTGTTTCTCCTTTATTCATTCACAGCACATAATGATATAAAAACGTTATTATATTATTATTATATGTTATATAAACGTTGCTCCTTTATTCAGAGTACATATGTTATATAAACTTTTGAAGTAAAATGATTATTGGAGGGACAAGTAATGACGTCACAGTCACAAATCAATGAGAACTGTTTTGTAATTCCAGTTTAAAGCATCAACCATTTGGCTAACAAGAGGCTGGCACTGTTCATTTCGGATAATCGTAAAGTAAATCTCGATTTATTAAGCGTAGTTTAGATATGGCACAAAAAAAAACCCACAAACAAAACTAGGATATAACTCACAATTCATCCGTAACTGATCTAGCAAGTTAGTTGTGGGTCATACATGATCATGCGTCTTTCGATACAAGACTGACGTGGCAGATTTTTTCCTGCAGTAGGTTGCCATTTCTTTCTGCGGTAGACCAGTTGACATCCAAGGCTAAAGAACTCGATCTGACCTGTTATTTACCCATAGCTTGGGGGGGGGTTAAACAGGATTTATATCTTTCTCAAGCGTATTAGCACGTAAGTGGTAATACCCATGGGAAAACTGAAATTCGAACTCGGCTCTCCGATTCCTCAATCCGAGCCGCTATCCATGACTCCACCGTTCCTCCCTAGCAAGACATTCTCGTTAACCGTTATACCAGATCGAAGTATCCGCCAGCTGAAATTTATGTGGATTGAACGAATAACGAGAGAAGAAGAAGGAGAACGAGAAAATGGAAGAAATGGGAAATGATTTAGATTTTTTATTTTATTTTACGGCTTATCAACCCATTCTGGATTATTTGAAGCCAAAACATATTTCGGGGATCATAAGAATTTTTTTATTGGAATAAGTTGTGTTTTTTTTTTTAGTAATGATTTTTCTAAATACGATTACTACTATTTAGTACTACTGTTTAATACAAGTACTACTATTTAGTACTACTATTTAATCCATAGCTGGGAGAAAAGATTGATTCATACCTTTTCCCCAAAGGTATTTGCGCGAACTTGACTCGAGGAGGAAAAAAAAAGAGAGATTAAGTATAATAAAAATGAAAAGTCGATTATTTCGAAACGTAGTTGTCTCAAATTAAGAGATTTAAATAACTTCAATATGCAAATAAAAGAAAGATGAATGAAGAATTTCATTTTTTTTAAATGAATGAAAAAAGAAGAATTAGATAAAAAGTTTAAATATAGAAAAAAAAAAGACTACGGTGATACAATGAATGGATTCTGATTTTAAGAAAAGGAAAGAATCTGCTAAAAAGCAAAGGGCGGAATAGACAAATGAGAAGCGTCGTGAAAAAAAAAACCTGATCAGCAGACATAAAAACAGAAAGGCACAAAGGAGAGAAAAAGGAGTTGAGAAAAGTCGATGTTGCGGGAAGAAAGAAAAGAAATTGAGCAATATGGCGTCGAAACCAAATGCAGCAGACAGTCAAAATATTTAACTGATATTCTCAACGAGGGATTTTCAAGATATTTACCGCCAATTAAAAATCCAACCCTTACGTTCTTCAGGAATGTGCTACCATTTTTGAAAAATTCAGGTCCCGATTATGATTTCCCAAGATGGTGATCAAATTAACCTTATACCTATTAAATATGGCGGTTATGTTCAGCATTTTTGTTTTTTCTCGTTTTGAATTTCTTATTCTTATTCTTATTTCTATTTTATTTTTCAGTTAATTAGCATTTTTATTAATTCATTTTAACATTTCTTATATATATGCATTTGTGAGGACGGAGAATTCATTTTAAATTTTTTTCATATACTGGCTCATTTTGAACGTTTCGATGGATCTGAATTTCTGTCTGTCTGTCTCTATCTTATATCCTCTCTGGCACACACATACATCTTATACCCTCTCTGACAAACACACACATTAATATATGTATGTATGTATGTATTGATATTTTATGCCATGTCCCTTCAAGATGTTGGCAAAGATGTGAATTGCTGTGCATTCTTGAGAAATATAATGTTGTTTTCTCCACGGCTGGGAATTCAGAGTTTTCCTTCTTCTTCTCTTCTTGTAACGTCATTCACCCGGGGTGGGTTCAGCCGGCTCCAATATTGGAGTTTCATGGGAATTTGGAATTCACAAGCGGTCCCCAACCCGCATGTATAGCACATGAGATTTGATTATAGTGGTGAAGGTTTCGTGCAGGACCATCCACACTTTTTGAAGGGCCGATTACAGAGATCTGATGCACTACGTGCCACAAGGTCCCCAAACGACCCTCCGCAGGTTTTGAATTCAAAGTTTTCCTTCTCTTAGACCAGTTGCCATCCTAGGCTATAGAACCCAGTCTTCCTTCTATTTGCCCATAGCTGGAGGGAGAAGAAGAGGATTCACACCTTTCCGAAGGGTATTAGCACGTAAGTGAATGTAATGGATTCGACTGGAATTCGAACTCGGCTCTCCGATTCCTCAATCCAAGCCGCTCAGAGTTTTCCTTCTCTTAGAGTGATTGCCAACCAAAGCTAAAGAGAGAGAAGAGATGGATTCCTTCCTTTCCTAAGGGTATTAGTGCCCGCAAAAGACTATGCCGGAATTTGAACTCGACTCGCCTCTTCTTTCCGCGACGATATCTGTTGTACTACCCACACATATTGTAAGTGACTTTGAATAAACTTCATCAGTTATTCTTATCTAGGGATTCACAAGATATTTACCGCCAATTAAGAGAAATCATGGTTTCTGTTTTAAAGAATTTAAAGTCCGAATGTAAAGTTTAAAACGAATACCCAAACATAATTTTTTTAATTGTTTTAATTTCTTTCTCCTTTTCTTTCAGAATTTTCACCATTTTTTCCGCTTTTTTCTTATCTCTTTTGTCTGCTTTTTATTGTACCTATTCTCTCTCTTTCACACACTCTCTCTCTCTATCTCGCTTTCACAATCTCTCCTTCTCTCTCTCTTTCTCTCACCTCTCTCAATCTATATCGCCCTATATATATATATATATCCCTCTCTCCCTTCCTCTCTCTCACCTTCTCTCTTCTTTCTCTCTCTCTTTGACTCTCTCTCTATCTATATTTATTTTCTTCAAAAATGTATTGCTGGTAATAATGTATTGCTGGTAATAATTTTTCCTAAAAAATTATTACTATTTTTATACTTTCATAGTGTTTTGTCCCCAGTTAATCATTTGTCTATATTTGGGACCCTAACAGGTGCTACCACTCTGGGTCAGGGTGGACCTGAAGACACCAGCAATTAAGAGGTGTTTCCACGTTTCTCAAAACCTACTGGTCAGAGACCTCGCTGTTGGACGTAGTTTATCGTCTTAGCCAGGACGCGGATGTAACTTATCGTCATACCCAGGACAGCGTAGGTTTTGATGTGAAAAGGTTTTCGGTGAACACTTGAAACTGGTTTTAGTTTTTAATTTTTTTTTTTTTATTTATAATGTTCACCCAATAAAAAACCCAAGAGCCACTCAAGATAGAGGGTTATTATGTAGAGTTATATTAGCATAGAAAAAACAAAAGTTAGGAGTATAGATCTATTTATAGACTTGAGAAAGAACCGGAAACAAGGGATAAACCTCTACTCTTGTACAAGAAGGGACCGGAAACTAAATCCTAAACCGGAAACGAAGTATAAATTTCTACTCCAGTACAAAAAAACCTAGGCGGATTGTGAGCCGCATGATAAATGAACCTATCTACTCTTATTGGTGAAGGAGAGAGAAAAAATGTTCAAGCGCAGACGTTAGGTGTAAAGAGCTAAAGTAGACTTTGGAAGGAGCCCAATCCTAAACTGAGAAGAAGAGATAAACCTCCAATCCTGTTCAAATTTTTTTTTAAAAGATCATGGTACACGAGAACCACATTTGTTCTCACAAAAACAACTATTTTTGAATATAAAAATTACAGTGAGTGTCAATGTAATACTTGCATATTTGGAATTCTCCAATGACCCACGGGTGGGTCGTGTGGAACTCTGGGTTACAAAATGAACTCAGTTACCGAACGATATACCGTTGGGTCGTGGGTAATAAATATTACCTATGATATCCTTACGCCATATATGAACATTTTTCAAACATAAAGTCGCTTGTACCAAAATTAAGATATAATTAGAGTAGAGTGTGAACCGGGCGATAGGCTAACCTGTGGAGAATTTTTTCTTCATCATTTTGCAGTGATCGAAAAAAAATCTAATAATTGGTAGGCGCAGGATTGGGTGAATATGGTACGTCGAATAGAACAGACAAACCGCATTCCATAATCTCTTCCTGTGATATTATTATTATTATATGCGACCTTATGTTGTCGTGGAGGGGAATGACATTTTTTCTTATTGACGAGTGAAAGGCGCTTTTCAACTAAATTTTTATGGACACGTTGCAGCTGCTGGATGTATAAATGGGCATTTAGTGTTTCATTGTGTTTTAAGGACTCTAAATGAAAAATTGTCCGATGCACACAAAACTACCTTCATCTATAAAATTCAGTTTACGGGATCGGTTGTGGAGACATCCTTGTCAACCCATGTCTTTCGCGTTGAACATTGTTGTATTTTCGTGTACTCCAAATTTATTCTTAACTGCAAGATGTGATTCTTAGGTTGATAGATTCAGTATTACAATTAGTTTGCAAAAACGGAAATTACTTATGGCTCAACATATTTTTTTTTAGATTTTGTTTTAGCGTGTCAGTTTCAATTCCTTGTATGCATTCATTTGCATTAAAAGATAAGTAATCTGTAGGAGTATAAACATTAAAAATAAAAAACGAAAAATAAGAAATAGACACTTAGTAATATAAATTAATACCTAAGAATGAATCGGTGAGGTGAGTAGAGAATACAGCTTAGGGGACGCTGATAGCAAAAATCGCAACCGTAACCAAGTTCCACTTCCAACACAATCCGTACATTCTTTACAATTACCATTTTATTACGTTATCAGTACTCTTGTCTTATCATAGCACCGACACGTCGCGAGTAACAAACCACAGGGGTTACTTACAAAACCGAGACAAGTGTCGGGCCGCTCGATCACACGTTTGCTGCACCATTGGCAACATATGAAGCTTGGAAGCAACCCTACCTAGCCCAGCTGCGCCTGTGCCGACATCGTCAGTCACCTTGACGACAGAAATGGCTCTGGTTATATCAACAGGGCCCTTTGCCATATACCTACTAATTAGTTCCTACTCGAACTTTATGCTCCCTCACGGTCGACACCCTTCCTCACCCTGAAGCAAAAACAAAACAAAAGATAAAAGTACTGGGAATGGGGGAATTTTATTTGAATTAATTTAAATGATGCTGATTTTCTTAAAATCCTGAGTTAGGTCAGCGGAATATATTTACAAGTGGCAATGATAGCAATCTTTCTGGTATTGCTTCATTCACTCAGATTTTTTATTACGTTCGGCTTCTTCCGATGTTTTTTTTCTGTTTTACTTAGGATTGACTTCTTTTTTATTTTTCTTTCTTTTTTGTTAATTTTATTACTCTCTCTCTCTCTCTCTCTCTCTCTCTTGCTCTCTCTCTCTCTCTTGCTCTCTCTCTCTCTCTCTCTCTTTCGTCATGACTTTCAGTCTTTTCCTCACTTTTCTTTCTTTCTTGTTTCCTTTTTCTTATCATTTAATTCACCCTTCCATATTTATTTTCGTTTTATAAATGTCTAAATTATCATCTATATACAACTACTTCAAGCGAATGAATCCCTTAGGTCTTAAAGGCGCCAATCCTTATAGACTAGCGCTACAAAATTACAAAGGTTTTTACAAATGACAAAAACCACATCACTTGAAGACTTATAGCAGCAGTAACAACTGATTGTTAGCGCATCTAAATGTAAAAGAAAATAATGATTTAATCAAGATATTGACCTCACACACGACATTAAACAAAATAATTGGAAGGAAACTCCCATGGATACTAAAACAAAGATAACACTTGAGAAGTCTAATTTCCCAATAACCTGTTTATAGAAAAAGATTTTACATAAATTTCAACCGACAGTAACGCTGTTTGATCAAGGTTGATTTTTTTTCTTCTAAATTCACTATTACCATTTTTTTTTTTTTTTTAGTCAATTATTTCTTTGAAGTTTAATAAAGGTTCGTTTTTCCTTCTAGCCGTTCCGGATTTTAAATTTTCCCTTTAATTTTTTTTTCTTCCGTATTTCCTTTTTCATTTTCTATGACTTAGTTTTTTTGTTTTTCTCTTGCCTTTTTCATTGTTTCTTTTATGTTTTCATTTCTAATCTGTGCATCCTTTTTTCATTCTTTTTAAATTAATTCTTTCTTTCATGATCTCTAGTTTCTTCCTTCCTTTTTCATTAACTAAAATTAATTATTCTTATATATATTGCCTCTTTTCTGGTGATGTCTATACCAGCGTTTTCACGATCACTTTAAAAATTGTATTCAACTATTCTTCAATGGACTTAATTCTTTCCTACATTATCTAATTTTGACTTGAATACATGTTTATTTATACAGTGTAACCCGGATATAAGAGAGTTGTCGGGACCGGAGAAGAAGTCTCTTATATCCGGGTTTCTCTTATATCCGGGTTTGGTCTATTATATATACATTAACACAGGCTCTAATTTGGGACCAGAGAAAATCTCTCTTATATCCGGGTGTCTCTTATATCCGGGTTACACTGTACCTAACTATGGGCAGTGGCGGGCCGGCCATGATGTCAGTTTTTCCGATGATAACTGAGCCCCTATATAAAATAAAAATGCAATAAACAAACACACAACTGTTTTAGTAATAAAAAAGGTATAAAACCTTTATAAAATCATTTACACGCTATCTGTTACTCAAGTCCAATGTCAAAGGACATTTTCAAAGCTAAAGATTATAAAGACATGGTTAAGAAATTTACTGTCTGAAGAGACTTTGGAATCATACATGTTGCTATCCATTGAAAAGGAATTGTTAGATGAATTGGATACAGAAGCAATTATTGGCAGATTTGCACAATTCCCTAGTGAACAGAAAAGATTTCTCTTAATATAGTGGATTGTATACAATGCTCTATTGTGCTTTTGGACTATCTGTTAATGTGTAAATTGTGCAGTAAACTATTTACATAGGTACCCTCATGAGATCACTAAAAAGAGCATAGCATGATGAAAAAGACGCCAGACTTAACGAAAACAAAATTTTATCGTCTAAATATTTATGTTATTATTAAGAGGAAAGATTAAAGTATTTTGGGGGTATTTTTTTACATTTTTTAATCGTTCCTAGCACGTCCTAAATTTTCGTTAAAAATCTTGTTTTTTGCGGGGGGAGTCAGCAAAATTGACAGATAATCAGTCATGGCAACCATTTTTTTTTTCATTTTATAAAAAAAATGAAAATCTCAGTCTGAAATTCTTTTAAAAATCAATTATAATTTTTTCAAAACTTATTTTAAGAAAATCAGAAATTATAATGTTTATTAAAAATATTTTTAAAGAAGCATTATTTAGTTTCTGCGCCGAAAAGGTGTAGTTTGAAAATTAAATAAAGCAGGTCATAACCTTTCGCGTCACTTGACAGGTGATGAATGACGTATTGACGGATTAAGTGAGAATAATTTGTTCTACGGAAGGAGAGAAGTGAAATTATTTAGATTTAAGTGAACAAATTATTTACCTCGTTATTTTTAAGGAAAATGTTCAGCGCTCTACTTTTTTTTTTTTGTACTTAGCTTTCACCTTTACGTTTACGATGCTTTATGGAAAATATATTGTAAAGAAATTAAAATAAGACAGTTGAAAGTGAGATTAAATTTTATAAGAAAAGTATCTAATTAATTTATAGGTACCTTTCTTATGAAATTCTATGAGAAGCGTACATAAAATACTATAATTTTATGTACATATATTACATTTTGCTGTGTTATTTGTACTTCCATTCATCTTATTATTAATTTTGATATTTCATTTATCGAAAAATCTCATAACTGAGATTAATATAAAAATAAGATCATATAAATTTCATAAGATGATACTGATACTTGTAGGTACCCTTCTCAGTTGAAATTGAAAAATCAAATTAACTTCTCCACACGTGTTTCGCAAAAGTAAATGTCTTAACAGCGGAGAGCAATGCTTAACTCAAATAACGCAACTTAACTGTATTCTATTATAATTAGAGAAATAACAAATAATTGTATTAAAAATTCATTTTTCATCGAAAAAGTTTTTGCTTTCAGAAAATAATGTCCATATTCATAAAAACAACTAACAGCAAATAAAAGAATGTGAAATTAAATAATATCTTTGTTTTATTGAGTTTTGTATGTTACAATTCAGAGCTGATTTTCAGGTAGGAGCGTCCAATTAAAAAAATATATATATATTTGCATTCGATCGAATTTCTAGAGTTTTCATAAAATTAGTTATGGTGGGTGGGTAATAAATGTAAAAAAAATATTTCTGCCATGACTTTAATAAAAAAAAACATATTTATAATAATTTCCATCATAAAAAAAATAAAACATATTTATAATAATTTCCATCATAAAAAAAAAAAAAAAACATATTTATAATAATTTCCATCATCATAGTTTCTGAAAGTTTCCGACAATTATTTTTATTTTTATTTTTGCAAGATTTTCAAAATTACACTGTCATACAAAAAAAAAAACGTGCTAAAAATGTCTATGTTATTTTACTAGTTCCGGTGATATAAAGAGAAACAAGTTTTTTTTAATCAAAATTTAGAATGTTCTAAAAAGAAGGCAAAATTTTTTAAATAATTTTAAAAAACTTTGGTCTTTCCTCTTAGTAATAACGTAAACATTTAGACGATAAAATTTTCTTTTCGTCAAGTTTGGCATCTTTTTCATCATGCTATGCTCTTTTTTTTAGCGATCTCCTGGAGTTGCCTATATTTACAAATATCAAGCAATTACTTAAAATTAAAAACAAAATAAATAAAAATTGAATTTTAACATTCTGTTTTACATTTGCTATCTACTGCCAGTAATATGTACAATACATGTACACTGTAATTACTAAGAAATACACTTTTTTTAGAAAAAAATAATTGTACCTTTTTCCATGTGTATTTTTTGAAAATTTTATTTATTCCTCCTGAAAATTAAATTGTAGTTGTGAGTAGCTGTCTCCTGGCAACCAATATTTTTAAACTCAGTCCGCCACTGGTTATGGGAACAACTGTATAGACATGCCTATAACAGGTTTACAGCATGTGCAATGAATCAGTTCTGTTGAATTTCAAAATACAAAAACCACGTCCAAATTACCGAATTTAAACATGTTGATTTCTCTCAGAAGAAATTGACATGAAACGATATTGATACTCTTCTCTTTGTTAATACATTTGCTAAGGTTATAATTTTAGTAGGTCAGTGAGTCTTAATTTTTTTTTGAGCGAGTCTGTGAACATGTTTCGAACGTTGAGCGGGAACATAATTTCAGTGTTTCTTCATTTAGATTAAATCCCGAATATTTTTGCCGGCCTTTGATTTAATAAACGATAAATATTTCTGAGAGGCACACACTCATATAAATGAATCACATGTACAGTACAATGATCCAAACCAACACCAGAATCATCATCATCATCATCATCATCATCATCATCATCATCTTCTTCTTCTTCTTCTTCTTCTTCTTCTTCTTCTTCTTCTTCTACTACTACTACTACTAGTAGTAGTAGAAGAAGAAGAAGAAGAAGAAGATGTAATAATGATTTAATAAACGATAAATATTTCTGAGAGGCACACACTCATATAAATGAATCACATGTACAGTACAATGATCCAAACCAACACCAGAATCATCATCATCATCATCATCATCATCTTCTTCTTCTTCTTCTTCTTCTTCTACTACTACTACTACTAGTAGTAGTAGTAGTAGTAGCAGTAGTAGTATTGATGTGCGCCCAATACAAGGCCCAAATGACATCCAAGGCAGAGGTTTACTGAAGAAGGTTGTTGTGTGATCGTTAGTAAGCAGTATGAAGTGCAGTTTATGAGGATGTGGGAAAGATAAAGATTAACCCTAGACTTGACTGTAATGGTTGGGAAAGCACCTTCTCAGGGGTCCTTTTCCACAAAGCAGTGGTTCGTAGGAAGAAGCTGTTTGAATTAAACTTACTTCTTACTAATGAAATATGAAGGGAATGGTTCGTTCCAGAGAGTGTGTCATGACGTGTCATAGCCCTGAAGGTTAGAACTGGTGGAATTAAGAAATGTAACTCGTCAGAACATTTTCCATGAAATTAGCGATAAGGCAGCGTGGGACTTGCGACGTTTCATGTCTGGGAAAGTGGTTATCGAGTGATAAATAATTCATCACCTACAAGGCTGTGTAGACGGTTTCGAAGACTGAAGCGCTTTCTCAAAACTCTAAAGTGAGGACTGGGTATCTCCAACCCAGTTATGCAGCAACGCTGCATTTTCCCTTTGATCTGATTGGTTGATTTTGTTTGGCGGCATATCAACATCTATGGGTTATTTAATATGGAAATCTAAATAATTTGAACACAATTTTATTGGCTTCAACTAAATATATTTTGAATACAATTGTATGCTTTAAACTACAGATAAAATGTATTGGTAATTTTGTTTAAAATGGGTATTATTGGTAATTTTACTAAAAATAGTTTTTGTTGGCTGGTTGATTTTATTGAGCGTCATATCAATCTCTATGGGTTATTTAATGCCAAAATCTAAACATAGTCGCACCATTTTACAGTTTCCAAAAATAAACCTACATACTATTTTTACTTTTTCTTTAATAAAATTATTACTATTTTTATCTTTTCTAAAAATAAAAATCGTTCAATCTAAATTAAAACTAATTTCTATTTTTACATTTTTTTAAATAAAGACACTACTATTTTGACCTTTGCCTTAAATAATACCCATACTATCTTTCGTCTTTTCATAAAATAAAAATAGTACTATATTTGCCTCTTCTTAGATAAAAATGACCATTATTTTTATCTTTTCTTCAACAAAACTGCAACTATTTTTACATTTTTCGAACATAAAAGTTGTTAGCTTTACTAAAATAAGCGTACTATTTTATGTTTTTCTAAAGTAAAAAAACGCATTATTTTTTTACTTTTTCTAGAGAAAAAATCCTCATATTTTTCTATTTTCCTGAAATAAATATTCTTAATATTTTTATGCATTTTAAGCAAAAATATGACTATTTTTACATTTCCCTAAAATAAGAATTCGTACTATTTTTACAAATTTAAGAATTTTTACTGTTTTCAATTTCACTTAAATTAAAATAGAATTGTTTGTACGTTTTACTAAAATAAAATCATACAATTTTTACTTTTCATAAATGAAAATTTTTTATTCGTTTTCTTTACATTCTCCTAAAATAAATATCGTAGTAGTTTTGAATTTTCCTAAAATAAAATTTCTTATTATTTACACCTTTTCTAAATGAAAATATTATTTTAATCTTTTCCTATAAAAAACAATTTTAAATAAAATTAATTTTTACCAATTTTAACGTTTTCTAGAATAAAAATACAACTATTTTTTTTTTTTACGTTTCACACAAAATTTTGCTTCTTCTTCAAAAATGCTTACTATTTATAGACTACTGTTTTTACCTTCTCCTAAAATAAAAATTGTTAATATTTATATTTGCTTAAAATAAAGTATAATAATTTTATATTGTCCCAAAATAAAAATACTGCATTTTTTACATTTTTATAAGATAAAATTGTTTATTATATTTAACAGAATAGAATATAAGTATTTTTATATTTTCCTGAAATAAAAGTACTTATTATTTCACTTTGCCTAAAATAAAAAGCCTATTTTTCATTTGCATAAAATAAAAATGTTTACTATATATAACTTTTACTTACATCTTAATTTTAACTTACTTTATTACCCTTTCCAAAAATAAAAATCGTACTATTTTTAATTTCCCCCAAATAAAAAATATTACTATTTAAAACATATTCAAATAAAAACGCTATTATTTTTAGCATTTCTTAAAATAAAAATCGTACTACTTTTATAGTCTTCTAAAGTAAACATTCTATAATAAACATATTATTTGCTTTCCCTGAAATAAAAACTATTTTTTACAGTTTTATAAAATAAAAATATTTATTAATTTTAGCTCTTCATTAAAAAAACACTATTCTTTTGACCCTCTCTAATTTTTGTTTTATCCTAAAATATATTTTCTACTATTTTTAACTTTTCTTAAATAAAAATACAATTATGTTTACCTTTGCCTAAAAACACAATGCGTATTTCTTAATTCATTTTCCTTAAACAAACTGTTACTATTTTCTCCTTTTAAATGCTTAGTATTTTTTATCTTTTTTTAAATAAATATACTTCTATTTCTAACCTTCCTAACATAAAAATACATACTTTTTTTTCTTTTCCTAATTTCTCCTCTCCATAAAATTAAAAGTATTAATATTTATGTTTGTTCTAACACAAGAATGCTTCAGGTAATAAAGCTTAATACTTTTATGGTAATATTTTTTACATTTCCTAAATGAAAAAAATATTTTTTATTTTTACTTTTTCCAAACTTTAAGAATAATGATTCTTTAATTCGACATCAGCTGCCTGGTCCTTACTTTCCAGTCTTGATAGAGTCAAAAGCGCCCTTGTTAAAGTAGACTTATTTTCCTCCTCCTCCTCCTCCTCCTCTCTCTCTCTCTCTCTCTCTCTCTCTCTCTCTCTCTCTCTCTCTCAGGCGGGATGTGGCGAATCTCTTACTGCTCTATCTCTAGAAACAAACATTCAAGAGGATGTTTCCCCGATCATTACAATCTTAACCTGTTCAAGTCTAGTGTTAACCGTTATCTTACCCTCCTATCCATATAAACTACCTCTTTACATAACACTCTTGTACAGGGTTAACCTTACTGTAAAAAAAAATTAACACAATCATACTTGTCCGGCCACTAACGTGTAAGAAACTACGAAACTCCGAGTTGACCTCTGGTGAGTAAAGGGTGTTCCAATAATTTGGACCGATTTTAAATGTGAATTAAGTTTAAGCGTCTAACGATTTTTTCTTTTTCTTTCAGATTTGATGGAAATTTGGGCGATATTATTTTTCACACATAATTGCCATAACTTAAATAACATGATCCAATAGAGAAATAAATTTTCACCAATAACACTGATTTATTTACTGCTAACTTTGATCCGATTTAATGAAACACCCTTATATATAAGCCGTCTTAATGAAACACTCTTTATTTTGAACTTAAATTACTTTTGATACAATAATTATTATTCTAGATTTCTACTGAGAACTTTATTGACAGAAATTTCGTCCCTACTTGATATACATTAAATTATATCATTTTACTTATACCAATAGGTGGCATTACTATTATTATTATTTTATTTTATGTCATTATACTAATATATATATATCAGGACATAAATGTTTACGTTTAGTTCGTCCCAGGAGATTGGGTAGACTAAAATTACAAATAACTTTCGCTTGAATTTTAGTTCTCGACTCGTGACTAAGAAACGCATTGCTGAAATTACATTTGTACAACATGAAAATTTGGCCAATGTATAAATGAAGTAATATCATATGTATCCGTAAATTTTCTTCTTTTTTTTTCTTTCTATCCTCCTTCCAAATCATTTTCTTTATCTCTTTCATTTTAGAAATACATTTTCCTGTGTGCATTTTTCATTTTTGAGTTGTTCTTTTTTAAGTTGATTATATATCTTTTTTTTTTAATAATGTATGCAAAAGATCAGATCAGATAAAACAAGATATTTCTCCCTTTTTATTTTAATAATAGCGATTAAAGCGAACATATTAAACAAGAGGAAGGACTAACAAAAAAAAGGAAGCAAGAAAAAGGTTTACATTACCATAAAATGGTAATATCTAAATTCACCGGCCACACCCGACCCCAATAACAAAAAACAATTAAACCGGTTTATCGAATATCGACCATTAGAGACCAAACTGCAAAGCGACGAAATACCAAAGACCTGATGTATTATAATAAATATATAGACATCAAAGTTCAATTATTCTTAATCCTGAGAGCCACTCCTTCGGCTTACAAGGAGGTGGCTTTATAGTGGAGAAAGTCGATGCACTGGCAAAAATCCACTCTCTGAGCATCAAAAGCATTAATCCGAAAAGAAGTCGATTGTTTGTGATCCACGGGTGTTACATCGGAGTATACCTTGTGCTAGCTGAATACATTATGGAAGGCTAAGGGGTCAAACACTCCCAGTGAGCTATATGCTAAATGACCATTGAGTTTACCAACAGGTTCACCAACCTTTGACATGTCTTTTTTTTATCCTACTGGATGTCTAGCCACTCTCCCTACTAAAAAATCCTAGTAGATAAACTGGCTTAGTCGGCAATAACCTAAGCAGTAAGATATTACTGGGCTACATGGTACCAGTAGAACGCGTAGAGTGACCTGACTAGTATATGCATATAAACATATCATAAGCAAATCAAAATGATACCCCAAGACCTCTCTTGCTATTTAAGTCTGTGAAGATTATATATATAAGAACACCGGATTATATATCTTACTGTTCTTTCTTTTTATATATATATATATATATATATATATATATATATATATATATATATATAATAACGTCATCCACAGACAAGCTGTTTCTGCAGCTCATCAGTGTGGCTAGACATCCGGTTGGTTCTAGATAGAATTGGTGTCAGTCGGAGATTCTAACCATTAAGCCGTCGGCGCATGGCAGAGAAATGGATTTTTAGCGTATTTATTTTTAGAAACACGCCCAGTGATCGACAGTGACTCAATTCGCATCTGCGAAGTGTCTCGCTATTATATATATATATATATATATATATATATATATATATATATATATATATACCAAGTACAGATGTATTAGTATAGGGAATAAATTCCAATAACCAAAAAATACTATTCCTAGAAGAATGCTCAATTTTATTCGAAAATTATAACATAAATACTTTTGTGTAATTTCGGTAAATATATCTGTTGAAAGACCCAAAACCCCTAATGAATCTCGGTCAGAAACATCACTGATGATGTGTACTAAAGCATAAGATGAAAGTGTTATTTTTCATTTTGAGTAATTTAGACGACGATTTAATAATACTATAATATATGTTATAATATATATATATATATATATATATGTGTGTGTGTGTTAATTGTATTATAATATGATATATGATAATAATATTATATTATAAATATGTTATATATATTTTAATATTATAAAATAAATGTTATATATGATATGTTTATAACATATTTATGTTATATATAATATGTTTATAACATATTTATGTTATAATTTTTTTATAAATTATGTGTGTGTATGTGCGCGCGCGCACCCGCAGTGTGCGATGGGTAAATTGTCGTCTAAATTACTGTTTTTTAAAGAACTTCGGATTATTTACCTAACGTGTTCATTCCTATTTTTCTATATACTTGCACACACACACACACGCACACACACACATATATATATATATATATATATATATATATTTATATATATATATATATACATTTATAAATATATATATGTATATATATATATATATTATATATATATTTATATATATATATTTATATATATATATATATATATATATATATATATTTATATATATATATATATATATATATATATATATATATATATATATATATATATGCGCGAAATTAAAAACATTGCGACAAAATCTTGTGAATAAAAATCTGAATTCAACCGGGTTACAAGTAAAATCATCTACATGTTAGAACATAGGACACTGTCGATTATGTATTAGATGTTTCTTTGTATTGTAGACCCGGATATATTCACACCTATTGTCCGGTTCATACTACTACCCTGTCTTTTTAACAGAAATAGACGTTTTGGCCTTGTTTCCTGTTTAGGACTGGGTTTCCGGTTCATTCTAAAATTTACATTCAAGTTTATACTTCTAACACCTTCGTCTAAACTCGAAATATGATTTACTTTTTTTTCCTCAACAAGAGTAAATAGGTTCGCCTATCGTCCGTTTCACACTTCTTCCCCATATTTTGAACAGGAGTGGAGCTTTATCGCTTGATTCCTGTTTAGAAATGGTTTCCTTTTAAAGTCTTCTCATTCTCTTTTACTCCCACTAGCTCCATGAGTATTAGTGACATTATTGTTATATAGGAATAAAGTGTCGCTGTCGACACTTGAGTTTGAACATAAATCGCCAGTGAGTAAATATGGACGTTATTTCTATTCTATCCTTTATTACTATTCAGATCTGCATTTCTAGTCTATCCTCTATTACTATTTAGATCACTATTTCTACCCTATCCTCTATTACTATACGGACTGCCATTCTATACGCTATTCACTATACTATTTCTGTACTCGGATCATTATACGGTGGTTACATTTCGAGCGAGTATTATCGAGCAAGTACTATTAGTGCGAGTGTTATTCGTCTGACTCCAAATATTGTCCAACGACGTTACTCTAGTTGGTTCTGCGATTACAAAGTCTCTACTACGAGCATTACGAAAGTGACAACGAGTATTCGTTGACATCACAAAAGTGTCAAACGTGTGTTCGTTGACATCACAAAACATTATTGCCATCCTTGGGTTGAATCGATTAAAAACAATTATGAAATTGATTATTATGATTACTATCTGGAACGCGTTGATTCTTTCTCTTCTTCTACCTCTGATTAGTTTTGTCTATATAGTCAGCGTCAAGACGACATTTCAGTTAATGAATAATGGAATTAATATGATAATTAGGTAAATCATCTTTAAATCCAAACACTTAAAACGAGAGTCAAACTCAACTTACTAACGATGAAAAATTGTGGAAATTTCTGTGACTTAAACAGGCCATTTATCTTAAAATTTAAACGCAGTCTTTTATATTAAACATGTTATTTCAATTAGCGTTTAATACAGAGCTCAATGGATATACAGAATGAGTGTTGCATATCCAAACATGTCATAATCTGTTCCGAAAAAAAAATGCAGTTTTCAAAAATCAAGAAAAAATACAAGTTGGATATTTTATATTTTATAAATATAAACACGTTCACATTTTTTAGGATAGAATTCTGGCGTATATGTCAAACGGTTACCGTTTCTACTGTTCAATACCAGTCAATGTATTCACAGCTAATTTACTTCAAGTTATCTCTTCTAGTGACCGAGAAATGTAATTTATTCTTCAAATCTAGCGTCAGTGTCTTCCATTAAGTAGCTATTAATTTTACTCTCATTGAAAATATACACAAATAAAATGATGTCGAATAACCAATGCCATTCTCTCTTCTTCTTCTTCTTCTTCTTCTTCTTCTTCTTCTTCTTCTTCTTCTTCTTTGTGCATTCATCTACGTCATTCAAACAAATAGTCTAATGTTTTTCTCTTTCTAACTGTTCTGAAAGATTGTTGTTGGTCATCCTGTTCTGTATTTTATCTCAATTTTTGGGCTTCGTATAACGGAGATGAATAATACATCATCTTTTGTTACTGCACACACACACACATACACACACACACATATACATACATAAATATAAATATATATATATATATATATATATATATATATAGAGAGAGAGAGAGAGAGAGAAATATATATATGTAGATGGACTAGTATTACTTAAACCATATTTTTAGTGGATTTCAATAGGCAATCCGATTATTAATTAAACAGTATATTTAGTTATTTTTGTCTATCGGTCTGAATATTCGAGAAATCTTATTAAAGAAAAATATGCGCTCTTCCGCAGAATTCGAACATGCATCAGGAGAAGCCATCGCTTGATCCGACCTGCTTTAGATTGATTCGCTCAAGGGATGCGTCGTCGATCAAGTTGAATAGTAGCGTTATAATGGCCAATCTTTCTCAGACACCCGAAACATTCATAGGTAGATAAAAGGAATACCAAGATGAAAACTTGTAGGGTGCTCATCAAGGCACATGCAGTAATTTATTGGAAACACTTTATTTAAAAGTAAAAGTTATCGTTGAGAAAAATTCTGAAATATATTCGAAAATCTCTCGACGTTATGGAATCTATGGTGGAAGATCCGTCATGATTTCTAAGCAAAAGTCTGTATATAAATGTGTTTATATTTTTATGATGTCAACGAACAATCGTTGCCACTTTTATAATAGAAACGAATACTAGTTGTCACTTTCGTAATGCTCGTTGTAGTAGAGACTTTGTAATCGCAGATACAACTATAGGAACGCCGTTGAACAGTACTTATGTCAGACGCCTTCCAATATCACTCGTACTAATAATACTTGCTCGATAATACTCGCTCAAAAAGTAACTACCGAATAGTGATCGCTAAGACGTCACGCTAATTCCCATATATACATTTCTTTTACCATCACATGATCTACTTATTCAAAATGGGATCACCTGTCTTTTCCCTCCGGTGATCTGTGTTCAAACTCCAGTGTCGGCAGCGACACTTTATTCCTATATAACTTACTTATATATATATATATATATATATATATATATATATATATATATATTTTATTAAAGACATTTTTATGTTTAACGTTTTTTGTTGTTATTTATAGATACACAGTATTTAAGCAAATGCTCGTTTATGATAAACAGTATTTTAAAAATAACATTTACCGAATGCCAAATGACGTCATATGTTGAATGTCCGAGAAATTTTCATATAAAAATATTCGTTCTTTGACAGGATTCGATTTGAAAAAAAAAAACGTAATACAGCTATATTTTAAAAAAACTCTAGAAAACCCAGAATATTCCGGAAACCTAGCCTAAATATAAATAGTCTTTGAAACCGGTTATAACATTGTTGCATCAACTTTTATATATATATATATATATATATATATATATATATATATATATATAAAAAGCAAATATATGAATATAGATCCGACAGTATGAAGAAAAATATACGGAAAAAACAAACAAAAATCCTAATATGCAATTATGCTGTTTTAATATTAATATAATATCAACGTCGGACGTTTTGGTCTAGTAGACCATCTTCAGGATATATTCATAAAACATAATTGACATTAGACTATATTTAATTCAACATGAAAAGACGATGGACATAAGAGTACGACTAATCAAAACAGATAACCGAAATTTTTTCAAGATCAGCGTTCCGTTTCAATATGATCACGTCGGCGTCATCGTCTTTTCATGTTGAATTAAATATAGTCTAATGTCAATTATGTTTTATGAATATGTCCATCCATCTCGCAAACAATTCAAATAGTATTCAAATAGAGATGGATGTCTCGCCATTTAAATCATTAACCTTTGCATTAGTTTTGTGTGAATAATTCATGTATTTGTAAATTGATTGCACGTTTATTGTAATTTAAATAACTGATCCATGTGCGACTTTTGGTTAATAAGTGCGACATTACTGTAATTATTGAACAATATAGTTCATGCCACTTTGACAGTAAAATTTACCAGTAAAATAATTTTTTCATTACCATATTTGGTATAAACGCAAACACTTTAAAAAAAAATTTCAAACTCAGCGTTGCTTTGGCGCGTTCAACAACCAATATCTCATTTTCAATAGCATTTCGGATACAATACACATATTTTTTCGATGTCCTCTTATTACTAAGAGAAAAAACAAGAACAACATCTATTATATACCTGAAGATGTCTGTAGGAACAGACGAAAGCTTGTAGTAAAAATAACAACTAATACGGCAGAAATTTATATGAACAAGTATCAATTCATTCATAACGGATTTGGAGGTTTTTGTGTACTATTTGAATTGTTTGCGAGATGGATGTCTCGCCATTTAAATCATTAACCTTTGCATTAGTTTTGTGTGAATAATTCATGTATTTGTAAATTGATTTCACGTTTATTGTAATATATATATATATATATATATATATATGATTAATGAGAGTAAAAGTTTGCCGCTTAGCTGATGTTACCTTCAGTATCTCTTTTTGTATTGTACACTATAGAAATCAGTCATGGTTGCCACGAAAATACCACTTCTTTGAAAAGGAATAACACATTAGCTGAGAATATTCATATGTTTATTTCCGATATACAAAAATAAATAAACAAATAAAAATTTCAATTAGTTATCCTTTTTAGGCATACAATAAAAAAGGATTTTTTCTCAGTGTAAAATTTGAAGAATTTATTTATTTACAATAATTTTTATATATATATATATATATATATATATATATATGGAATAATTTGTCAAATGTCAAAAAGTTGCTCAAAAAAGATGGCTAACTCAAAATATTCTTAAAAAGCTTAAAAGTTAAACTAAGTAGAGAGAAATGTTCATAAGTGGAAGCTTATATTAGTTGATAGAGTTTTAAAATACCTTGGTGGGGGGGGAGAATTTTACGAGGAGTTGTTACGTTCTAACCTGTCTGTCGTCGATAGGTCAACGTAGTAACGGAAGCGTCTTTTACTGAATGAGTTGCCAAATAAATGTCGTTTGTGGTAAACGTGTAGCCGTTCTTAGAAATTTGTAGAATTTCAGTTTCAATGAGTTGTTTTGTATCACCAATGAAGGCTGCTTAAGTGTAGTTTCAGAGATGAAGAAAATTATCTATTTTAAAGCTTTGTTAGATGCTCAGGATTGGTGATTGGCTACGTGGTTATCTCAATGTCCAACGTCATCTTTTTTAAAACACAGTTGAAGGTAACTTGATGACATAAGTCTCTCTGATTTTCTATTGCGATTCGTGTCGTGAAAAAATAGTAATTTAAGCCTGCTGAACCTGTCGGTTATATTCATATCGGCAGGCTCAAAATTTTCGCAGCTATCAAATTCTGTTATTCTGACTGAAAATAATCTTGAGAGAGACCTCTTCTCAAAAATTAGAGTACGGAGGCAGAGAGTTTGACCAGCACAGTGCGAACAGATATGTTCGATTGTTTCCCTAAGACCTTCTCTCCTACTAATCTTATAGTAGGCGGAGGAGTCCAACATAGACGCTTTAGAGTCACCACATTAAGTCTTGGTAGAGTTCAAAAGTGTTTCCATGTCCTTGTTGGAGAATTATTTTCAAACCCTCCAACCCCCTCTCTCTCTCTCTCTCTCTCACACACACACACACACACACACACACACACACACACACACACACACACACACACACACACAGGCGGGATGTGGCGAATCTCTCATTGCTCTATCGCTACTGCCATGGAAACTGCTCGGGTGAATTGCATTTCTTGGTATCACCAGTTCTAACCTTCAAGGATAGGACCCGCCATTCCACTTACATAGTAGCAAACCATCCACATTCCTTTCGTATTCCATTGGTGAGAAGTAAATTCCACTTAAACGGCTTCTTCCTGCGAATCACTGTTTCCCTGATCGCTACAATCTTAACCGGTACAAGTGTAAAGTTAACTGTTATTTTCCCCTCCTATCCATATAAACTACTCCTTAATTTAACCGTCTACCTCGAGTGCCCGAGGGTCTTGTACAGTGTGAACCTTATGGTTAAAAAAAAGAAAAAAAAGAAGCTTATCTTTTCAAAACATTCCTTTTTATAAATCCGAACCAGACCCAGCGTCACCATAATCAAAATAATGTCCAGTTTATTAAGTATGAGGATAAAGTAAATTCATTTTTTTTTCTTAATTAATGGTTAAAAATCTGAATTTAGGTAAACATGGCAACACGAAAAGTGAATAAGACGAATATGCGGTCATTTAATATCATTTTTACAACTGAATATATTTTCTGATAAATGTTTGTCCGTTTAAAATAGTTGAATTTAGATTTGAAATTTGATCATCTTGAGTCAAGAAAGGCGGTGCACTATTGAATAAGTATTTGACTAAAAGCAAACGAAAATAGAAATGTTTTGATGGAAACCAAAGGAAATTGAGAGAAATATATATACAGTGTAACCCGGATATAAGAGAGTTGTCGGGACCGGAGAAGAAGTCTCTTATATCCGGGTTTCTCTTATATCCGGGTTTGGTCTATTTTATATACATTAACACAGGCTCTAATTTGAGACCAGAGAAAATCTCTCTTATATCTGGGTTTCTCTTATATCCGGGTCTCTTATATCCGGGTTACACTGTATTTAATTTAATATATATTGAAAATGCCATAAACATGAAAAGTAAAGTGCGATAATTTTTTCTAATAATATGAAGAATTTACACAAAAATGTATTTAATATACATTAGAACATCCATGACTCGATGACATAATAATAATAATAATAATAATAATAATAATAATAATAATGCACCACTCGTAATTAGATGTTGATAGGCTGTATGTACTGGATTAGACCTAGGTATCCTAAAGCTAATAGCTTTAGGATACCTATGTCTAATCAAACTTGAACTCTAAACATTACAACAATCGGACTGGAAGTCTATATCACAAAAACCAGTGACCATCTCCTACAAATAGTAAAACACCAAATCCACCCCATCAACAAAGAAGCTACACTCTTCAAGAAACAGCTTAATATACCTGAAATCCTACCAACAAAAAACGAATCGAATGTCATCTACGCCAAACGAGTAAAAACAAAAAGCAAAACAACTTGGCTAAATGAAATTGCAAAAACTGGGAGCACAAGGCGTTGCATGGAAAATAGATAAAAAGAACGAAAGAAGCAGATGTGGACGAACAGAAAACCTATCAATGGCTGAGGAGCACCGGGCTGAAAACTGAGAAAGAAGGCCCAAATATTGCAGCCGGATCCTATCACTGTCACATAATCAAGGATGAAACTAAACCGAAATGCAGGATATGTGGAAAATATGATGAAACTGTCGACCATATTATCTCAGGATGTCCGGAACTATCAAAAAATGATTATACCCACAGACATAACAATGTAGCGACATATGTGCCCTGGAAGATATGCAAGAAGTATAACATCGAAACCACTGAGAGATGGTATGAGCACCAACCAGACACAGTGACCCCAAAATAACGAGGTAACTATCTTCTGGGACATTCCAATTCAAACTGACAGGGAAATAAAAGACAACAGACCTGATATTATCATAAAAGACAAGAAATTCAGGAAGTGTATGCTTATTGGCATAGCAGTAACATCTGAGAGAAACACCTTCATAAAAATTATCGAGAAATTGTCCAAATACAAGATTAACAGGATGTGGATGAAATTTGATATTAGTTTTTTTTTTTTTTTTAGTTTTTTTTTGTTTTTTAGATCTTCTTTTACAAAAATGTGGAAAATGTCATGAAGTTATTTCTGGCCTTAGATCTCTGGTTGGGACCCGGAAGGAAATGAGTATACAACAGAAATCAAAGGATATAAGAATAATAATAATAATAATAAATAAATAAATAAATAAATGGGGGAAAAAGAAAAAAAGAATCAAGAACTTGAATTAAGTTTGTCCGGAGTGACCAGCAAAAAAAGTTAAAAACAAATTCAAAGAGTTAGTTCTGTCAAAGTTCATGTGTAGAAGCAGATGAGTGACTATATTATTGGAAGAAAAGAAACCTGATCGACAAAACAGGCTTTTCATATGCTCATGCTTGATCGACTGTCGGAATTTAATTTGAGCTGTCGTCTTGGTTTGTCGATAAGATTTGAATGCTATCGTTAATCGCGTATCAACTTGCCAAAGTTGATCCGACTCAAGTGATTGTCGGCGAAACCATCTGAATTCAGGCACAGAACACAGCGACAAGGAAACAAACAAGATAAGAAGGAAAGGGGCAAGGTGGAGGAGGTAGCGTAAAAAGCAAAAAATAATAATAATAATGAGCATCATATAAAGACAGAAAAGCTTCTTGTTAATAGATAGATAGATAGTGTGACAGGCTCTAACACGGATAGTGAGCACTTTTCCCTGCATAAACATAGCATAATTAAATATTCTCACTATCTCCGCCTGCTCACTATTCTCCATCGTTATATATATATATATATATATATATATATATATATATATATATATATATATATACCTGATATGCAACTCTTTTGTGTCTTCTCACTACTACTCTCTCTGTATCTCTCTCTCTCTCTCTCTATATATATATATATATATATATATAGAGAGAGAGAGAGAGAGCTGCAAAGAGGGAGAACGTATATATATATATATGTATATATATATATATGTGTGTGTGTGCGTATGTGTGTGTGCGTATGTGTGTGTGTGTGTTTGTGTATGTATGTTGTTAAAGTCAACAGACAACTTTTTTTAAATCTTCTTTTCCTGCTTTCTAACCAAACGCTTTCCGTTCGGTGGAAATCCATGAATAAACAGTTCATAGTTGAATTAGGCGGAGGGGAGGAGGTAGCCGCTGATTTTGAATGAACTTTGTTAATATGTACGTGTATCGCGTTATCGGTGCGGAAGATGAAATTGACGAGTCGAGTTCAAATCCCGACCGAGGTCGTTACATTCTCTATTGCACAAATACCTTTGGAAAGGTTAGGGTTCATCTCTTCTCTAGACATCCGTGGTTTAAATAGCAAGATAGACCGTGCTCGCTTGCCTTAGTTGGCCACCAGTCTGCCACCCCAACTACTCGCAAGTAAGCTTTGCCAGGTGGAATTGCCATTAACCTGCAGTTACCTTTAGAATTGTGTCCATAATCTATGCTAGCTTCATATATAGTTCTTCATTAGACTTATCGTTGTAACCTAGGAAAAGGTTACTGTATAAGAATAACCAAAACGAAGTTTGGAAATGGAACGATAATATTTATAACAGGAACAGCATACAAGATTCGCCAGCGGTGTGTAGTAATTAATCAACTGCTTATGGTGAGTTACAATCGAATCAGAATGAATCCCAAGTGGAAGACAAATGACTAACATATAGCTTTTGTTTGGTTTGTTTTATGGCATGTCAACCTCAAAGGGTTATTTATTTGCGACAACATTTTTAGGATACATTCGTATGAATAGAATATATATTCATTGGTTTAAATTGGTTTGGTTTATTTTGTTTTATGGCATATCAACATCAATGGCTTATTTAATGCCGACAAAATTTTTGTTGCTGGTAATATTTTTTTTCCTTCATAAATCTGTTTTCGATAATATTTTTTCTTCAAAAATGTATTGCTGGCAATAATTTTTTTACAAAAAGTTTTTATGGTATAAAAATCTATTTTTACACTTTCATAGTGTTTTGACCCGTTTGGGGGCTAACTATTTGCCCATAGTTGGGACCCTAACAGGTGCTGCCACCCCGGGCCAGGATGGACCTTGGAACACCAGCAATTAAGACGTGGTTCCACGCTCCTCAAAACCTCCTGATCAGAGGCTTTGCTGTTGGACATTATCGTCTTACCCAGGACGTAACTACCATATAGAGTTTATTCTACAGTATTTATACGGATAGGGACATTCCCATTATAGTCCATCGGTACGGTATAACACTTATGCTGTTTCCAGTTGCTATTTAATGCTACTCTTAATAGTCAAGTGTATGCACCATCTGGTTGGTTGTTTTTTTTCTTGGTGGGGGGTAACCGAGTTTGTTAATACCCAACTCCTTGACACGTATAAAAAAGGATTGTTTCTACTTTTGACCAAAAGAGTTGCACTTTCAGAGTTTTTTCATTTTTGTTTTCCAGATGGTATTCCTTTGGATAGTGTTGTCCATACTGTTGTAATTCTGACATTAACGTCTTTTTGTAAGGAGTTCAACCATGATCCCATATACAAAAAAATCATCCACTTAATTTAACTTGAATGTTATCAGATCTTGATCTGCTTGATTAAAATACACGAAATCTGTTTTAATTTCATTTATATGGAGTCCATCTTTCGACGCAGCAGATTATAATCTGAGAAGAAATAATTGTGCTTGTCCAAGAATGTTGGCTACAAGAGGTAAGTTACTGAGAGTATCGAAGAATACATATTTCTAGCCTCTAAATTAATAAAATCAAAACATATGAGAAAAGGAATAACAATTTTGTCCATTATATAATGCAAACTCAAGAGATTTTAATTTAAGTAACTTATTGAGATAAGTAAATAATATATTTATCTCAATATGATTGGCATGGTTTTATAAATCTATTGATCTGATCATCTTCAAATACTTTCTGACCATTTCTCTCCAATTATTTTTGTCATCCATAGTTCTACCGAGTTCTTTCTTTCTGATTCCAATGTCGTCTCGAAGTTGATCAATGAAGGTACTTTTTGGTTCACTCCTTGATCATTTCCCATAATTTGGCTCATGCACAACGTCTTGTTTACTTCTCTAGCAATGGCCACTAAACTGCAGTCGTTTTTCACAGATTGTGTTCATAATTTTACATAGGTTCTCTCCTCTAACCTAGCTCTAAAATCTCAGTTGGAGAAATCTGGCTGGTCACATTCAATGGCTCGTTAACTAAACTAGTGACGTTCCATCATCATCGGGCAAATCCAGAACTTTCACCGATCACGATAAACGGATGTTCTCTCAGAGAGGCCCCCATACCTTGAGCACCTTAAATTTAACCCATACCTCAAGTGAAATTTGGGATTATGATCCATCGATAAAGATGCTTGGAAAATAGTCGGTTTCCTATACGGCTCCATTAAGTGCCTGAACCCTCTTGCCATCCTTCACCTTTACAAGAGACAGATCAGGCCAAAAATGGAATGCTGCTGCGCCCTTGTGGGTGATGAATTACTTTCAATCCAACAACCCCTTTCTATCAGGCGAAACGTCGCAAGCCCCTCACTGCTCTATCGTTATTTCCAGGAAAAATGTTCAGACGAACGACATTCCTTAGTTCCAGCAATTCTAATTGTTATACCGGAACATACCTATTCTATTGTGAATAGAATCTCCCAGATATAATAAGTAGTAGTAGTAGCAGTCGTCAGGGCTCAGTGGAGTTGGTGTGTCACTCGATATCGGACATTAAAGTATCAACCACCACAACTAGATTGCTGCGTCATTAACTATTATTTCAAGTTCCTAATGTTTTGTACGTCGAACCTTTTAGGACCGACTTAGTGAAATACAAGCCTCCACTGTGAAAACTACTCTACAACACTAATCTTCACAGATATGAGCCGATATGCCACGCACATTGTAGCGGACCACCCTCATTCCCTTCTTATTCCATTTGTGCGATGTAACTTCTACTCGTGCAGTTTCTTAACATGAATTGCTGCTTTGTGAAAGCGACTCCCACGTGGATGCTTCCCCGATCACTACAATCTTAACCTGTTCATGTCTAGGATGAACAGTTATTTTCCCCAGATATGCCCATAAACTGTGCCTCTTACTCTGTAAACCTCTACCTCAACTGGCTCTTGGGCCATGTATAGCGTGAACACCATTGTAAAAATGTTCCTATATAGTTCTTTATTTGGCATATGCTGTTCTTAGCTGAAATTTCGCATTGTTCTCAATAGATAAGTGTACAAAACATCGAGGTTTTGGCCTAACGAACTTCTTAATGTCCAACTGCTGGACAAATGGCTACAGAAATTGAAATTTAATCGGATCATCTTTAAGCACTTCTGACCATTTCTTTCCAATCATTTCCCTCGTCCATATTTCATTTCCGATTTCAATGTTGTCTATGACATTATCGATGAAGATTCTTGATGGTCTTCCTCTTAAACGCATCCCATCGTATAGATTTCTTATTTACTTCCCAAGCAATGTCTACTAAATTGCATTTGCTTTCACAGATTCTATCCCTAATCTTTGGTAAGTCCCTATATATTTCTTCATTGAAATGATGTTGTTTCCACCTGACATTTATCACTTCTCTTAATAGTCGAGTGTATAATCAACTAGGTTATATATATATATATATATATATATATAGAGAGAGAGAGAGAGAGAGAGAGAGAGAGAGAGGGAGAGAGAGAGAGAGGGAGAGAGAGAGAGAGGGAGATTTTGTTTACATCCAATTCCTTGCTACGTATAAAAGAAATCTTTCTACTATTGACCTAAAGAGTTACACTACACCTTCTTTTTTATTTTTAACTTCCACATTTGATTTGTTTGTTTAACGGGATATCAACACCTTATGGGTCATTTAATGCCAAAATGTAATTTTATTGGAAGCTTTGAATATAAATATGATACAATTGGGATTTTTTTCTATTAATTCACCCCAAATAATGTAAAGTTACTTATCGCAAGAAGTAATTAACCCCAAGCATTTATAAATTTTAAATCAAAGTTTGTTTTTTATTATATTTTTGGCACTCTTCTGAAATTATAAATTTTAAATCCTGAAACAAAAGAATGTTTCATGTTCTGTTTGCCAGATAGAGCAGCCTCGACATTAATGGATACAATCCGAAATTATTTTACTTGAGACGACGATTATGTCGGATTGTTGGAAAGGATATACATCTTCGAAGGATAATCCCAATTATATTCATCTGACTGCAAATTACAGTATGAACTTCGTTGACCCAGAAACATCAGCTGACACGCAAACAATCGAAAGTACCTGGCGGAAGGTCAAAATGAAGAATAACTCCATGTTCGGGACTCATCGCCAAATGATAGACTTTTATTTGTGTAAATTCCTTGGGAGACGTAAGGCAAAAAATAACAATGAATGCATTTATGAACAAATTTTAAAGGACATTCCTGAACTTTGGTGTGAATTTTAGTAAATACAATTTCTTCTAATTTTGAGGTGAATTAATATTTTGTGGGGAATTAATATTAGGGGTGGGGCTAATTAACAGAAAAAATCCCACAATTGAATACATGGTAGACGATACTCATGTAGAGGATCGTGTCGGCGATGTTGTTGAGTAGAAGCAGAAGAACACATGTGGGTAGAAATTTCCTGCTAGCCGGTCCAACTACATGAGAAAGTTGAACTTTAATTAAGTCCAAAGAAAAACAAACACAAGACGGATAAATATATGTAAACAAATATATGTATTAATAACAAGTTAAAGGTAACAAGCACAGTTACATGGACAGAGTGTGTGTGCTGAATATTATGTGTGTATGTTGTGATGAGTGTTCGGACGTACGTGTATTGTTCTTAGCGTGTTCCCAGAATTTGGGAAACGCTGTATCTGTGAGCGTTCACATCTGCGAGGTGGGATAAGGCCCAAGGTCTGAGGAAAAAAGAGATTGTGGTGAAGGGTCAGCCAGTATTTATAGCCAGGGGAGAAATACTCCTGGTGAAAGGGTTAACGAACTAAAGGAGGAGCTAACTCCGACACTCAGCTTTAGTGCATATCCATGTTTCTGTGGACATTACTAGATATATTGATATGTGCATTTTTTTGTTTGTTTGTTTTGTTTTATGGCATATTTTTAATAATGGGTTATTAATGCCGACAACACATTTATTGCTGGTAATATTTTTTTCAAAAATGTATTGCTGGTAATACTTTTTTTTCTTCAAAAATGTATTGCTGGTAATGTATTGCTGGTAATGTATTGCTGGTAATATTTTTTTTCAAAAATGTGTTGCTGATAATATTTCTTTCTACAAAAATCTATTGCTAGTAATAAATTATTGGTAATAATTTTTCTTCAAATATTCATTGCTTGTAATAAATTTTTACAAAAATGTTTTATTGGTATTAAAACCTATTTTACTCTTTCATAATGTTTTGTACCCAGTTTGAGGTTAACTATTTTCCCGCAGCTGGGACCCTTAACAGGTGCTACCACCACGGATCAGGGTGGACCTGGGAACACCAGCAGTTAAGAGGTGGTTCCATGTCGGATGTAGTTTACCGTCATACCCAGGACGCATACTTATATGTGCGTTTTATGTTGTTTTCTTGAAGTTATATTTAGGAATACAATTTGATTTAAGAAATTGTAAGATATTTGGATTAATATCACGAAAGTTCATCTACATAGAAGTCATAAAGCATGAAAGTGATTTCGGAAAACATGCTTGTTAGTAATAAATATTATTATTTTAACAAACCGGAATCTTTATGCCTTAAAATTATCTGACTTGAAAGCATTACTAGATATAGGATTCTAAATTCATATATACTGACTGGTACGTGTACTGACATACCTCCAACTAAATATTATCGTCCTCTGTGTCTGTGTGAGTGTGAATGTGTACATTACAAAAAAGTGAACTAGAAAAATAATCAAGTTTAATGGGGCATTAGAGTATAGGGCTTTTTCTTAGAGGGTGTCCGGTTTCAAGATCGAAAAGAGTTTGTAAATGAATACTCTTTAAGTGGCTATGATTTTTTTAAACCATTAGTTAAAACAACAGCAAAAATATCGGTATTTGAAGAAGCAGCCGTCGCCAAGCGACCCCTAAACTTCAACAAGTATACTTCTCTACTCTATTCATCGTATGGACATTTCATCCTGTCTCCACCCCTTTGATAACCTCTCAAACCCAACAAAATTTCACCCTCGCTTAACCAGGCACCTGAAAATAGCGGTAGAATCAGATAGATCCCCCCATATCTGTGCCAAAAAGAACATGTATGTCCTTTAAATCTTTGGGCAATTTTTTTTTTATATTTATTTTCTTTCGTGTGCCTGTGTAATAGGCGAATGTAAAAATATAAGGATTATTTTTGTATATATTCCAAATCGTAACCGATAAAAAAATATCCAAAGCTTAAAATAAAGAATTGAAGGGACAAGGTGGGGGGGGTCCTGGTAAATAAATGTCCTTCTGAGAGCGACAAGTCAAACGTCAGGAGATGAAAAAGATAAATAAAGAAAATAAACAGAGTTCAAAGGAAGGACAAACGTCTAAGAGATAGATAGATAGATAGATAGATAGATAGATAGATAGATAGATAGATAGATAATAGATAATGAAGAGATGATATATATATATATATATATATATATATATATATATATATATATATATAGATATAGAGAGAGAGAGAGAGAGAGATAATGAAGATAGATAGATAGATAGATAGATAGATAGATAGATAGATAGATAGATAGATAGATGGATGGTTTTGTTTGTTTTGTTTAGTTGCAGATCTACGATTTTGTACGAAATTGTATGCCTACCACTACAGATATTTTGTACATAATTTTATACTTCCAGGGTAAACAGGTTTTTTAGATGCAGTTTGTAAATGGCAGAATGTACTGTTAGTATTTTTTAAATGTATTGCTAATAATTTTACTACAAAAATATTTTGTTGGTAATTAGGTGTCTCCACGAAATCGCTAAAAAGTCTGCATACCATGTTAAAAAAATGCCCCAATCTTAATGAAAATAAACTTTTATATCGTCAAAATGTCTATATCATTATTAAGAGGAAATACAAAAGTATTTTTTGATTATTTTATTAAATTTTTTAATCCTTTCTAGCAATTTCAAAATTTTGGTTAAATATCTTGTTTTTTTTTTCTTTTTTGTTTTGTTTTGTTTTCTTTTTAGACAGCGGGTCGGTCAAGATTAATACAATATCAGGAAATTTAGCGTCTGTTTGCCTATAAAACTCATTGATTTGGAAATTCTTACAAAAATCAAATACTTGTCGGATTTTAATGAAACTTTCAGAATTTATTTACAAATGAATGAAATTATATTAGACATGGTTTTTTAGAAAGTCATTGTAAAAGATATTTTTTTTACATCTGCTACCCACCTTTAGTTAATTTTATGAAAACTCGAGAAATTCAACGTTGTCAATTTTATTGATTTAATAGTAGAAAACTTTGAAGAATAGAAATCATCGATTTTTTTTTGTAAAATCGAATTACCCAGTTACCGAAAATCAACCCTAAATTTTAACATACAAAACCCAATAAAAGTAAAACATTATTTAATAAGGAAATCTTTTAATGGCTTTTATGAAAAATATATGTTAAGAACAATATTGTCTGAAGCCAAAATATATTTCTGATGAAAAATGAATTTTTACAATGAATTTTTTTTTTTTTTGTTATGACATCGCCGCCCCAATCTCCTGACCTCAACCCCATAGAAAAATTAAGGAGCATGTTGCTCAACTGCTTTCTCGAGTGCCTGTACTTTATAATGCTCCATAAGTTTCCTATGGGGTTGAGGTCAGAAGATTGGGGTGGCCATGTCATAACACTCACCTGCTTCTCATCAAAGTATTCCTTCATCAATTTTGATTTGCAACAGGGAGCATTATCCTGCATAAAAATGAGCTTGGTGGGGTCGATTTGCACCCTTTCAGCAGAAGGGAGCAGACAAGACTGTAAAATTCTCTTGTACTGCTCGCTCTTGAGGGTCTTTTCAATAGGTTTTAAGAAACCAGTTCCATGAAAAGAAAAGCATCACCAGAACATTATACTGAACGGATGCTTGACAGTACTTACTGCTAAATTCAAAGAGCTTTCAAAGCTTCTTCTTCGGATTTTTAGATCGCTTATCCTTTGAATTTAGCTCAACTTTCGTTTCATCGAAGAAGAGAACATTTAGTGAAAAATATCAGGTGAGTCACTTTTATCGAACAGCACTGTATATATATTAATCCTTTCATCCCAAGGAAGATGATAATGCCACTATGGTTACTGGGAGTGAAAGAGAATAAGAAGACTTTTGGGAGAAGAAAGAACAATAAATAGAATTCAGGAAGACTTTAAATTTTTGAAGATTTTTACAACAAATTGAACCTTGTAAGTGCCATGGAAGCAAGAAACCTGAAACTAATTCCACTGGTGAGAAAAGAAACTGTTAAAATCGAACTTACGGTTACATCTAGCTAATTGAACATTAAAACAATGTGACCTAATTGCCAATCTAGTAGTATGCTTAAATTCATACGATCGAGGTACTAAGGAGGAAAGCGATATTTATTCTATGAAAATACAGAAATGTGGTACAAGGCCAAAAGGAGGATGGAAAAGGCTAGTCTTCAAACTGCCTTATTTTTAAATTTAGCTCGCTACAATCACTGACCCAAGCAAACTACAATATTCCTTGCACCAAAACAACACATTCTTACTTACGATTCTTACTACATTCACCATAATACCTCACAGTCTCTATGAAATCTTAACTAGTCTCCATACGTACAATGTTGTCTGTGGGAAGAGGGAAACAATAAAACAACAATTAAGTCTAATCCCAATGTATATTTACAATATATGGTAAAAGAATTTACAAGAAACTAAACAAAATGGTGTTCGTAATAAAACCGTCGACAATGCTTAATTGTTGCAGAAACATCAGTTAACTGAATGAAATTAATGCAGAATTAAGTAACTTAAACAATCATTCGCTCAATCACTCGCTCAAACATACATTCATTCAAATACATCAGCAAATACGAAAAGCACACTCGAAATAGCAAAGGCGCCTCGCATCCGCTAGAGAAGGGGGAGGGGCAATTAAACTAATGTAAGTGGGGATAAAAATATTAAGGAGGAAAGCGATATTTATTCCGTACAATACAGAAATGTGGCACAAGGCCGAAAAGGGGATTGGGGAAAGGACGGTCTTCTTCTGTCTTAACTATAACTTACCTAGCCGCAAACACTGACCCAATCTTACGAAACAATATTCCTTACACCAAAACAACACATTCATTCGTACCTTTCTTACTACAACCACCATAATACCTCTTTGTCTCTATGAAAATACTAACTAGTCCCCATATTTACAATTCGTTGTCTGTGGGGGGGGGAATAAAACAACAATTCTAAAAGTTAACCCTAATGAGTATTTATAATATGCATACAAAAACTATTTCCAAGAAACTAAAGAAAATAAGATTAGTAATAACCCCCCCACACACACACACACACAATTACTAAATGTGGCAGAAACATCACTTCACTGGCCGAAATCAATGCGGGACTATAATAGTATAAAACATTCATTCATCCCAAGCACTCACACTGACATGCACTCATTCAGACACAACAACAAATACGAAAAAAGCACTCACGCGAAAACGAAAGGCGCCCCGCATCCACCAGCGAAGTGACATCACTGACCACCTAACGAGGGAGGGGATGGGGAATTAAACTTAAAAAAAATAGGGACAGAAATAAAAGGGGGCCAATGAGAATACATACCCTAGCTAAGTTAACTGAAAAAGGAAACTAAAGCATCAAAAAAGAAAACCTAAGCTAGCCTAGTTTCGGGATGCGTTGCACAAGTTCAACCCAGGAAGAGCAATATCCTGATGCCTAACCGGCATCAATGTGCCACTCAAGGTCAGCCCCTTTCACACGTCACAAGGGCGCAAGATTCACCCACCTTTTGCTGAATTCTGATGAAGTGAGCCGCCGCCTTTCCGTCCTAATCTTGACTTTAAGCTGATGCTTAAAGTACAAGATCAGTTGGGAAGAGGTGAACTTCTCGCCTCCATAGAACCCCTTCTGGCGTGTCGTCCAAATCACGACTCTCATAACTCCTAGCAAGCACTGGAACACATACTGTTCAGCCTTCGTCAGCGGCGGTGCCACATTGCTACAAACGGAAACGGACTGAAGGACAAAGGACTTTCCCTGCAGCATGCGGACCATGAGGCCCTCAACAAACTTGCACAACGGCACTACCTGGCTGCAATGAAAGGTCTCGACCTCCCCACTACAACGTCGGCAGTTTGGAGAATTCTCCAAGCCAGCTGAGCAGAGTCTCTTGGCGACCCAGAGGGCCCTACGAATCACCAGCCAGGTGAGTGATGCCTCATTGTTATTGAGGTATTTCAACCCGGGCGCCCACGGCCATATTGAGCGAGCCTTCTGCTTCGTCAGACCGAGATCGTCAATAAGATCATCATGCACGGCCCCCCTGACTAAAACTTGATATAATGCCCTACGAGACAACGCCTGGACGTTGGAGAGGTCATCCGACGCCCGTAAGAGGCGCTTCAGAGCAATACGACATTCACGATAGAAGGAGCATTCGGCTCGGGGTAAACGACAGGCTTCCTTCTCGCACGAATGCACACTTCTCAGGGATGGGAAGTTCTTACGGGCGTCTTCCTTCCAAAAGGCGCCCTCCTCATCCGAATCGCGACACATTCGATTTAGAAAGCCGATGCTCATTAGAACAGCTGTCACGAAAATATTTATAGAAAAGTCAGAGGGAAGTCAGAACCGATTACATTACAGACCGCCCTTTAGATTTAGTCGATAATCAGCAGGAGCACCAAACCAAATATGGCAACAATATTTAATGCACAGACGAATGGTAGATTTGAAAAAATGTAAAATTGATTTTAGAGAGAAAAATTGTCTAACACGACACAGTGGATCAACTTTCCTAGCAGAAGACCTAGCAATTCATTCAATATAATCTTTCCATTTAATATCAGTAGAAAATACGAGACCAAAAAGGTTCAATGATGTGCCCTTTCCTGGAGGTTAACATCAACCATTCTGATAGAAGGCAATATATATATGGATATTTTTTTCAGTGCACCCACGTCGCTACAGAATGTGATACAAGATCAGTTTAAATTGGGTTTAACGTCCATACCATAGAAAAATTGCCCTAACTCCTCGGCACTTCACACTTTGGGGACACCTAGGACGATAGACAATAAATCCAGATCCCTCCCAAAAGTGATGTACTGCTTAGGAAGAAGGACCCCTAGGGCTTGGGCTTAATATTTTTTAAACTACCTTGGCAAGAGCCAGATGTGTGGGTGCGTACGTGCATGCGTGCGTGAGTGCGCACGCGCGCGTGTGTGTTAATTTTTTGACTATTTTATCTTATTTTTTTACGGTTTCAACTCGTTTCGGGGAGAATTTGAACATGAACTGTCCAATGTAGTCTGGGCGCTTTCAGCTTTCACAAGTAATCATCAAAGAGTTTCATTTTTTGAGTTGGTAGGGTTGTAGCATTCATTCAAGCATGAAAATGTGTCACTCAAAAACAAATTAAAAAAAAAAACAACAAAAATCCATACACATAGACGCAAATATATCAACATAAAAATAAAACCGTTAAGATTTAAAAAGACAGAATCAGGAATTCTTAAAGCCTCAATATCTGTCTATATTTCTGAGATGAGGCATTATGTACACTATTTACATTATTCGGTCTACTGTCCTTATCTTTGGCGCCATATTCATCACAACGTTTCAGCCCAAAGGGTGTGACTTCAATAAGGCTGCGGAGAACTTGGAGAGGGGAATTAACAGGAGATAACTGATAACTGACATCCATCAAACATGGCACGTGGAACTAGAACAGTCTACCCCAGTGAGCGAAATAAAGGCTTCAGTTCGACATTCCAACCACCTGAAGAAGGCCGGAGCGTACAACGGCTGAAGCGTTGTGATGAATATGGCGACAAAGATGAAGACAGTAGTCTGAATAATGTAAATAATGTACATAATACCTCATTTCACATTTTAAATTCTCCTGCAAAAAGATTTTTTTTCGAGTTCGGTGAAAGCAAATATAAAAATCAGCGACAGTATTTTAACAATAAGAAAATAAGCAGTTTCGAAACATCGCAATATTTTCGAGACATGTGTTCTATTATTACAACTATATCATTAAGCAAATCTGGCTGTCTAGCTAACGTGTTTTTGTAAATAAATGGCTGGCAGAACCGGGATTAGAAGAGATAGCAAAAAGACAAAATGTGCTAAGTGCTCCAAATGTCAGGAAAATGTGGAGAGCTATAGCACATAGAAGAAGATTAAGAACATTAGATAAAAGTTTTCAATACAGTTATTTGTGAAATTTAGTTTCGCAGATGGCCAGCAAGAGGAGATTAACTGCACTACACATGTGAATGATCTGTGAGAGTAATGTAAACTGCCTCACGTTACATTTAACATCCACATTTTTGCCATTTTTACGTGCGGAACATGTCAATCGGATTTGTTAAATTTTAATTTCCTTTCCTTTCCAGATTCTGTTCGATGATGAAGAAAAGCACAGAATCTCTTGAACAAGAATCAAAAGAAATTAAATGAGAAATAAAGCAGATGGAAAAGTAGCCATGTCAAATTTCCCAAGAGTCTATCAGTCATGAAACTTCCTGACTGGTACTTCTTTCTTTCTCTTAAGAGAGAGAGAGAGAGAGAGAGAGAGAGGGGGTACCAACTATTACATTACATTAATCTCTTCCTTTCTTTCATCTCTTTCATTTCTCCCTATCACTCTTTCTTTACTTTATATGACTTTTCTTTTCTTCCTCGTTTTTTTCTTTACTTTGCATTCTTTATTTATTTATTCATTTCATTGTTTCTTTACTTTTCTTACTCTTTTTTCTTTCTTTTCTTCTTTCATTCCTTCCTTCTTTTCTTCATTTCTTTTCTTTTCCTTACTTTATATGACTTTTCTTTTCTTCCTATCACTCTTTCTTTACTTTTCATTCTTTATTTATTTATTCATTTCATTCTTTCTTTAACTTTCCTAACTCTTTTATCTTTCTTTTCTTCTTTCATTCCTTCCTTCTTTTCTTCTTTTCTTTTCTTTCTTTTCTTTTCTTCATCTTTTCTTTTCTTCTTTTTTTACTTCATTTGTTTTATTATTTTCTATACTGTCTTTCTTTACTTTTTCTTTGTTTCTTTTCTTTTTGTTGTTGTTTTTATTATGCTTTTCTTCCTCTCTTTTTATTTATTCTTTTTTCTTCTTTCATTCTTTCTTTTTATTTATTTATTTCATTCTTTCTCTACGTTTCTTCTTCGTTTTTTTTCTTTCTTTCTTTTCTTCCTCTTCCTCTATTTCTTTCCTTCTTTCTTTCTTTGCTTGTTTATTGCTATATTTCTTTCTTTCTTCACATTCTTTTGTTCTTTTTCTAATCAGAGATGTCTTTACGATGCAGTCTTTGTCGAAATTTAATGTCTCTTCTCCTGCTGAATGAAGGACGGCTCCTATGAAATGTTTTACGGTGATTTACGGACACTCACTCCACAAGACACAAAATGAGGGTGGTCGAGGTCCACCCGATAAAGATGTCTGTTCTTTAACTTGTCATATACGTATGAACATGGATATTTAAGGTGAGGTCACGTTAATGACTTCAAACAAATATTCAACACCAACTGTACAATTAATGTATGCTAGGTACTTGTAAAATTTGGTATTTTCAAGTAAAAATGCAAAAAAGGAGTATGACTGATTTATTTTGGCACTGGGGTTTCGATATCACAGATTGTCTTCACAGTGACCTGGAAGAAAAGATTACAGCATTTCCTGTGGCCTGATTAAAAACAAGTTCTAGACTTTTTTTAAGTTCACATATAAACAAAAATAAATCTATGTCGGAATTTTTTAAATGATGAATTATCTTGTTCGATACCTGTCGCTTCGCTGAAGGCAAAATGACCAAATTCCAAATTTACATTGTCTATTTCAAATGTTACATTTATTAGAAAATCAATTTATATACAGAAGGAGCCAAAAAATAATTTCAGATTATATTCTTTTACCAGATCGAAAATTAAATTGGAATTCACGACATAGATGTATATTTCAGTGTCGTTCAAATTGTGTGGATGCATGTTTGCACATTTGCATTTATATTTTAATGACAGACCTAAATATATTTCTACAAAAGGAAAACATTAAAAATAATCCTATTATAATTGTGCTTGTCCTCCACCACCACTTCTTTAGTTCGCACGACCTTTACGCCCTGCCAATACATCATAAATAATGGACAATTCTGTTTTGATCGCGTGGAAATAATGGAAAGGACGCTTGGTTCCAGTGAGAAAAAGAAAGAAAGTAGTGTTTAACGTCTCCTGTCAAACACCTCATAAATAATGAACTATTCCATTTTTATTGCGTGGAAAAACAAGACGCTATTTTGTTTCAGTGAGAAAATGAAAAAAAGAAAGAAAGAAGGGAATGTTGGAAAGATTTAACGGCTGTTTCAGTGAAATTTCAAATCTTTTCATTTGTACCCACTTCTTAAAATAACGACCAGCATTCATAATTATGATTTTTATTGCAATATTTTTCTAGTGTTCTTTTTTTTTTACTTATTAAAACCCTTTATTGTCAGATGAAAGAATCATAGAATTATTGTGCATGTCCCACCCTTTCTTAACTTGCACAACCATTATGCTTTGCCAATACCTCATAAATAATGGACTATTCTGTTTTGACCATGTGGGAAGACAAAAAACATATGAAGACGCTACTTGGTTTCAGTGAAAAAAGAAAGATAGATAGAAATGCTTAACGTCTACTGCTTATACCTCATAAATAATGAATTATTCTGTTTTGATTGTGTGAGAATACAAAATATATATCAGAGAAGCTACTTGGTTTCAGTGAGAGAATGAATGAAAGAAGAGAAAATAGAAGTGTTTAACAGCTATTTCAGTGAAATGAAAAAAAGTTGTTAAATTCAAATCTTTTCATTTGTACCCACTTCTTAGAATAATAACTAGCATTCATATTTATAATTTTTATTGCAATATTTTGTTAAAGTTGTTAAGCTCAAATAATTAATGATGTAATAGGGGAATTTCTACAGATATTTTACTGTCATAGAACTCACCATGAGCTTATTCAATTATTAACTGAAGAATTAAAATTCATTAGAATATTAAAATAGGAAAAATGTGAAAGTCTTTCTAGTTCAAATTATCAAATAATTTCCGAAAATTTAAATAAAAATTTAAAATTATCTGATTATAGTTTTAAAAACTTAAGTTTTTATTTGTTGTCTCCAACTTTATGATTTCATTGCTCAGTCCAGAGCAGGGGGCTGTTCAAACTGATTGGGGTAGAATTATTTTGTTTTAAACTCTCTCAAATTGTGTGTTTGTGCGTCTGTTTGTGCATACATTAAGCAACAAAAGCACAAGTCACCCACCCACAGCATACGCATATACATTATGTACACGTATGCAAATTTAACGGATGCATTATGTACACGTATGCAAATTTAATCAATTCTAATTTTTTAATCTAAATTCCTTACAATTCAGATGGCACCCTGTGCAAGCTGAACTTCGGTGCCTTTAAAAGTATATATATATATATATTTTAATTTTCGCAAGAAGAAAAACTGAAAATGCAGAATAACGGATTTATTACAATGTGCAACTTAATACAAACTAAAGAAAACATTCATTATCCTAACTAAAACATTTTTTCTAGCCTTTAGATCTGCAATTCTTTTCATGGCACGATCTACACCTATCTTCTTTACAAGATCATTTTCTATTAACAACATAGATAAAGAATTTAATCGTCGACGACCGCAAACATGTTTTTATAAGTTTTAGTTTTGGAAGATCCCTAACACACGACATGTTAGCGCACTCGGCCTTGATGGCGACTGTCCGAGTTGCCAGTACGATGAACCGGTCCTGATTGAAGCCATAGTAGCTATGGTGTGTCTAGGGGAAGATAACCTGATGGTGCCTATTCCTCTTCAAGCTAATTCTGAATTCAGGGATTTTTCTTGTCACCTCAAGGCAAAAGAGACCATTCAACACTAATACTTAACAAATCGCTTGTAGAGGGTAGATTGATTTATACGTTTCCCAAGAGTATCCATGTGAAAGCCAACGTAACGAACTCGAGCTGAATTCGAACTTGGCTAACCGATTCTCCTTTCCGAACCGCCTATCGTTACACTACAGACGCATTCACTAACCCAGTAGTAAGACAATAATTCCAAAATTATCTTAATTATCTTCCATATTTGGAAAATTATTTTGCAGAAACAAGATTTTAAAAAGGTACAAAGTCCGCATTGTGTGTGGTTTTGTTCCATATCTATATTGTTTGTTTTTTGTTGTTTTTTTTTTTTGGTGGGGGTTGTTTTTTGTTTTGTTTTTTCTTTCATGACGTTTCAGTCGTGTACTACTCACCTGCCTTTATCGGGTGTTGTGTTTCGAGAAATAATACAATGAAATAATTTTATTAATTTTTTTTTAATATAAAGGCAAGGCAATTAGTTTTGTGGGGAATAAGTTTTGTGATTAAAGAGAATCAATCAGATAATTACGGTGTCGTCTTCGATAAGGAAAAGAAAAGCATGAAAAGCGTGCAACCTGTCGTTGAGGTATGCCGTGTTTGAATAAATTTTAAGTGGAATAGTTGGTGACAGGACCAAAATCTAACTGCGTGCTTTGTGTTCATGAAAGTTTGTGTCGCGAGCAAATGTTTGTCTCTGGTAACTTTACCTTTTGCTGTAAAGGGGAATGGTAGCAGAAAGTAGGAGGAAGCAACAATAAAACAAACACAAACAGGCAGGAATTTGCCTCGTAGGAAAAGCGAATCTCAACTTGAGAAATTTATGTGTTCTACATATGTACAAAGAATGGACGTAGGTGGTGGAGGGACATCCACAAACATCACAGTACTAAGTCAATAAAAAATTTCTATCAACAGATTCTTTTCGCCATGTTTATTTTTTTTACTGTATTTGAAACGGGTTTCTTCAGAGAGAAAGATAGAAAGAGCAGAATTTATGGAATACAATAATTATTCGTGTTTACTACGCATTTTTTTTCAGATTTTTAAACTTAAAATTTAGATTTGGGTATTATCACACTCTCTCCCTCTCTCTCGCTCTTTATCACTCCCTCTTTCTCTATATCTCTCTTTCTCTCTCTCTCTCTGGATGGATGAATAAATTGTCGTCTAAATTACGTAAAAAGGAAAATAACACTGACAACTCATTTTAACAGACATATTTACCAAAATTACATAAAAATATCTTGAAATACTAAAGAGTAAATTTATTCAATAAAATCGCCATTGGCTACAACCACGACCTGGAGACGACTTCGGAATCTCCTGCAACTCTTCTTGTCGGTTTCCTTGTTTAAGTTAATGAATGCTGTCATAAGCCTTGCCTTCAGATCATCTTTGATGTTACAAGGAGTTTTGTTGATCTCTCTTAACTGCGCCCCCTCCACACACACCCCCACACGCAATAACCAAGGTGGCTTCAATCTGGGGAGTTAGGTGGCCAGATGTAAGGGATTATGTGGTCGCAGAAATTGTCTGACAGCTATGACTGGGTTCTCTTGCTTGTATGGCATAGTGCAGAGTGCTGTTTCCAGACATAGTGTCTTCCAGCAGCCACCCTCTTGACTCAGGACAGCACTACCTCCTCAAGGTACTTTATGTTGGCCTCCGTGTTGAATCTGAGGCCCGGTGGGAAGATGAATGAAAGCATAACATCGCCATCAATAGTGATCACTCCAAACACCTTCGTAATCACCATTTTCGAATCCTCTGCACTCTCCTCAGACTGACACCCCAAAACACTGAAATGTTCGTATTGGAGCTGCCGGTGCGAATGCCAAGCAGTACTGCATATTGTTTCCAAATTTCTGTTGGTGTGAATTGCATTATGGTGCTCTTTTTCTTACAGATGGTGCCCAACTGACCCTACTATACTGTGCAGTCGACAAAATCAAAAACAAACATGTGTGAAATTAAAAAAATAAAATGGCGACAATTTAAACATCGCACCATGTATATGCTGTGTTCCTTTAGAGTGTGGCCGATCATAGCTCTCCACAATATCCCTGTAGCTCTTAATAAATTTTGTTTTTTTGTTATTTCTTCTAAACGCTGTTCCGCCATCTAGTTACTCAAGCTTATTATGTTAAGCCTTGTATTCCTCTGTCCCTCTTGCCTTCAATCTGGCCTGTGTGTACCAGATTTTCCAAGCCTGCTTTCCTCATTATGTGCTCTAGAGGTTTCAGCTGTCTCTAAGTTTCCTTTTTGTTTCCATTTTTTCTAAAATTTCGTCGTTGCTTACATGTTCGAGAGTATGTGAGGATCGAACTCTATTCATTCGTAATTGATCTAGCGAGACAAAGCTTAATAACCAATACACCACGTCGAAGTAAAATTATGTACAGCAAATAATCCATAGTATTCCGACGAGTATTTCCTATTCCTTGGGAAACTTGTATTTCTTGGGAAACGCGTATTTCCTATTCCTTGGGAAACTGTCAGACCAATAGTTACCAGATGTGGACATAAGTAACTACATCTGAAACTTTAACGATACTAAATTTTGAATTGATTTTTATTCGTTAATGATGTAAGTTAGCGTTATGCTTAGCAGAACAAATAAAAGTAACCCAAAGTGTCAATTGTAATCTTACTAAGACGGCGCTTTACTTATTAGGCTAAGAAAGTTAACCAGTTATTACTGTACCTATTTACACATATAATTATATTCTTCGTTGCAATAAAAAAAAAATCAGAATTGTTTTCCTTTTCTTCCAACAATTTTCCTCATTTATTTTTTATTTACAATTTTCGAACTTTTTTTCTCTCTCTCAGTCAGTCAGTTATGTGCCATGCGTGATACACGCTTAGGCGATCATGTATCTTTCAATACATGACTGACGAGGCAAATTTTTTCCTGTGGTAGGTTGGCATTTCTTTCTGCGGTAGACCAGTTGCACTCCAAGGCTATAGAACCCGGTCTGTCCTGCTATTTACCCATAGCTCGGCGGAATAGAACGGGATTCATACATTTCCAAGGGGTATTAGCACGTAAATGAATGTAATGGATTCGACTGGAATTCGAAGTCCCAAATTGCGGATCAAATTGGTTATCATGATTTCACAAAATAAAAATTATAAATGAAATGGACAATTAAAGTGTCCGTCTTCTTATTATCACTATATATATATATATATATATATATATATATATATATATATATACATAAATTATGTGCCATGCGTGATACACGCTTAGGCGATCATGTATCTTTCGATACATGACTGACGAGGCAGATATTTTTTCCCGCAGTAGGTTGGCATTTCTTTCTGCGGTAGAAAAAGAAGATTCATACCATTCCCAAGGGTATTAGCACATAAGTGAATATAATGGATTCGACTGGAATTCGAACTCTCACCATTTCTGTCTAAACTTATTTCCGTTTTATATGTGTTTCTGTTTGCATGGAGATGTTTCTAATTTTCCATTTTTCCACATTATTAATATTCATTTCCTCTTTTCTTCTTCCACTTTGTTTCATTTCCCCAGTCTCTATTTTTTTCTGTCATAAAAGCTAAATACTTATTCTACTGTTCATATTCCAGCTCTAACACTTTTTCTTGCCTTCCTTCCTCTTCCCTTATAATCTTTCTCCTTTTTTTTTTTTTATTTCATCTCGACTTTCGGACTAAATTGCTATCCTGTCCCGCAAACCAAAGTCTTCATTACTATAGATCAACACCGGGTCATACAAGACCCTCAACAACTTATCACTTGGCAAAAGTGAATTCCATATTTGCATTTATATATTTCACACGCACATTTGTTAAGCGATATCCCCAGTAGGGAATCCCATGGGCTTCTCTGCTCATGGGTGGGGGTCTGCCAGCCTGAGGTGATAACATTTCGGGGATATGTGATTTACGACCCCACAACGAGCCACCCAAGGTAAAACCCGCTGCTTGTCTTCCGACTGTAAAAGACGAGAACAGAAAAAGTAAACAGTAAGAAAACAAGAAACGTTTGACATTGTACAAAGTTTATGCCTGAATATATAAAAGGTGGTTATGGTTGCTCATCGGATAAAGACGTTAGTTGCTTGCTTGCTTTACATGTCTAGCTGGGGTGGGGAGGTATAAACTAGAACCCAGGCACTACGAGTATTTTGCTATAAATATTTATAATTGTTCCATTAATGGAAGTGTAGAGATATCATGTCTCTGTCTGTGTAAGTGTTTGTTTAAATTATACTTACTAAACTTTGTTTAATACGGCAGTGAAACAGATGACAGTAGGAAGATCATATAGTAACAATTCTCTAGGTAAGGGAGTGCCTACCTGTATTAAAAATTAGCATTCAATTTTTTAATTATTTAACTGGAGTCTGACGCTGACCACTTAGAAATACGGGCATTTTTCAGTTAATTCCCGCCACTAAGAATATTTCATTTTCTCATCCAGTCATTTTTGAATTTTTGAATGATGAATACTTGGCTCCGTTATCATTTCTGGGTACCTCAGGTCAACCATTCTGCTAATTTCAGGAACCCCAAAGTCGCCCACACACAGAGAATGGAGAAAGGGTCTTAGAAATCAACCAAAGACAGAAGGAAACCTACCGACAAATACCAACATTTGTGGAGGAAGCTGTTGTTCATGATGACGGTCGTCTTCGAGTATAGAATCCAGAGGTTAGCAGTAAATATTTCGAAGACAGTAGGAAAGCGTATTTCAGGTTAACAGTGGATATCCCGGTAAAGTAGCAGAGCGTATTTCTTCCTTCTGTTTCTCTTCGCCTGACAAGCTGGCACTGGACATTCAGATAAAGTAAACAAAATGGCCGCCTTTATACACGATGGATTGAATATTCTACGTCTTCTGATTGGTTAACCTTCTATTGGTGGACTATAAAGTGAGTCAAGTCATTTGGGCTAGCTCACTAGTTGATACATACCCAAAAACTGCAACAGAAACGACACAGAAATCTGGACTTTTTTGATAAAATTTGGACTGATATTCCAGCTTATATATATATTATGATTTTTCTACGGCTTATCAAACTTTCGCAGGTTACTTATAGCCAGAAAATATCATCCATTTCACCAAGATTACAAAAATCTGGTATTCCCAAGCGGTTACCCATCTCGGTACTGACCAGGTTCAACGTTGCTTAATTTCAGTGATTGCACGAGTACCGGTGTTTCAACGTAATATGGCCGTAAGCCCGATATCGCAGCGTACTGACAACCTAGACATAGTATATGCCTACTTCATTGTTTTTTTACTATGTTTTTAAACATAAAAAAGTTTCTAAAATTAAATTTGTACTTTTTCTTCTTTCTTACATATATATTTTTAACAACTGACTCCCCACCCTTGCTTCATCTCCCAACAACAATTCCTATAACTTCAGATACAAGCATAAAAAAACACACATTCAGATAAAAATAAAAATCGTCCTTAATAATGGCTAAAAGAATAACCGAAAACGCTTGGATATGAGGCACATTTGGACAGTATTTACACACTTTGTGTCCAGAGAAGAAAGCACTTGTACGAACACAAGAAAAATTAAATAAAAAGCTTAATCGAAGTACCTTGTAAGTTTTCTTTAACGAAACCTGTATAAAAGAGGGTTTTGCTACCCAAATACACCATTGTCATTTATATATATATATATATATATATATATATATATATATATATAGATTTATAGATTTAAGTTTTTTTTTAAGCGTAATCTGCCTTCAGATTACTATTGTGTATAAAATAATAAAGTCCTTTTTTTCTCACTTTTTTCTCTTCCTTTCTCCTCTGACCACCCCTCACTAACACTTCTCCCTAGTTTTTATTTGCTCCCTTCCTTTCTTGTCTATTCCTTATCTTCTCTTTTTCCTTTATCCATTTTTCTTTCTTTTTTTTTTCTTTCAATCCTCTGACTGGCAATTTTTATTTCAATAATTCATCATCCATTTACTGGATTGAAAATCCTTGTAAATTATTATTTCAATTTACAAGGTGATAATGATCATCACCTAATGTAATCTTAATTCCTATTTCATGATATATATATGTGTGTGTGTGTGTGTGTGTTTGTGTGTGTGTGTGCGCGCGCGCGTCTGTGTGTGTGGGTGTGTAAAAATTTCAGGTAGAGTGTATCTGTAATATAACAATATAAATAAATACGAAAGGAGAACTTATGCCACGCGTTTCATTCTGTGGGGTACTTTATAAGGCAGATACATGGATTTATTTAATAACAAGTATCTATATACAAGAGCAAAAATGTTTTTTTTTATTTTTAACATAAAACACAAAATTTTTGACATAACATTTTTGTTTTTGTGTATAAATACTTGTTACAAAAAAAAATCCTGGCAGAGGGCGAAACGCGTCGCTTAAGATAAATTTTCCTTTGGTCTTTATTCATATATATATATATATATATATATATATATATATATATATATATGCAAACATTTTTTCATTCAAACAAGTTTGGTTAAATAATAATTTTCGTTGTGATCATCAGTTGAAACGTTTTAAATACACATAAACAAATATACATACTCACAGACAATTTAACCCCCTGAAGATGGTCTCAGATGGGAATGAAAGTACTTGGGCAAATAAAAATATTTGAAAAAAAATTTTGGTATTTTTCTTAATTAATTTTTCTAAATCTAGCAAAAAAATGAATCCGAATTTGAAAGTATCATAACGAAAACTAATCGACATGATATGTCTAAATTATTTAACCAAACCTGTTTGAATATATATATATATATATATATATATATATATATATATATATATATATATATAATGTCATGTCATTCTACTAGTAACCTGCCGGATGATCGGGTCATCGGCGACTAAGCCAATTCCCCCACCAAGTTTTTCTAGTGAGGAGAGGGGCTGGACAGCCGGCAGGTTTAAAAGCAAGACCTGTCAGGAGGTGGATGAACCTTCAGATTGGGTCAATAAGCATGTAGTCCAATGGAGCCAATTGGGCTCCATAGCTATGGATGCAGCCAGTGCGTTAGTCTTATGGCATCGGCGGGCGAAGGGGCTTCTTGAAATAATCGGAGAAGACGGATGGATACACTGATGTAATCAAGTTGGATCGTCAGGCTGAAGAACACCGGTAATGGTTTGACCTGAAAAGGGATGAGCTTCGTCATCTCTAATTGGATGAATAACTTTCCAGATATGCGGAGTGAATTTGTCTTCTGCTCAACTGCCCTCTAACCGTACGACCACGCCAAATCGTGGGACTCAAACACGTGTATCCACTAAAGTATTATAAAAATGATGATCCATTAAAACCTATTAATTACTTTAAATAACTGTGTTTACGCGTCAGATACGAAAATATAAGTTACCATACTTAGACATCGAATAGTTAAAGCAGGTCTGGCAAAATGGTTTCCTAGGGTAAATCAAATGCAGGTTCGCTCCTTGTCGAAATGTACATTTTCTTTTAATAAGTCTTTTGCTTGTCTCGGCCGGGGGGGATTAATTTCACCGTTTAAGAAATGGTATTTCCACTTGGTTATGTTTATGTCAAATAACAATTATATTAAGAGGTATGTGTGTTACTATCATCTAGAGGGCTTAAGTTAAATCCCTGGATATCAATAATCAACAGATATCATATATCAGCTAAATAATGATCACTTGATAAGGACCAGAAAGTAGTTGACCAAAACGTTGTGTCTATAATAGTATCTGTAATAATAGTCAAGATGAAATCAATATGTGATAATTCCTCATCTCAAAAACGAAATGCAAAATTAACAAATATATATAAAACAAAGTGTATAGCTTTATATATATATATATATATTTAATTTAAAAATATGATTCTATAGCTACACAAGAGTTACCATGTTTCAAAAACATAAACTAAACCATAAATTTAATTATAAAATTCAATGTAAAATGTTTATCTCTGATGCATGTTCAAGCTATTTCTGGAATAACTTATTTTGAAATTTACTGGGTTGGTAAGAACATATAATCTTGATATTATTAGTTGTCAAGGTTACGGGGAAATTTAATTATTATTAATAAGTGGTGGTAGGGTATTCGTTTCCATCGACAACCACTGTATCAAATCTAAGCTACTTTCAAAATCAGGTTATGTTAAGGTAGGGTATGGGTGCCTGTTCAACAAATGATGACATCCGTTTTTCGTATGTCGTTTGTTTTTGTTTTTTAATGACAGAGTTTTTTGGGCATCTTTATTTTTCTGTTTAATTTCTAATTTTATAAACAATTTTTTTTAAAAAGATCCCCTTGAATATGAGTACGTCGTTTTTAATATTGAAAGTCTATTCCCTCAAATTTAAAGTATTAGCCCTACTTTTAATACCTAATAGACTATATGTTTTTTCTAACAAATAAATGTATTAGAATTACTTTATTATTTAAAATTTATTATACAAAAATCAAGTTTAAATAAGTATCTTTCAATTTTCATCTTTTTTATCATATTTAATTATTATTTAAGAAAAATCTTTGACAGTGTCTGCTGAAAATAGCTATTTCATTTCTTTGAATAAGCAAATTTTTATTTTTCATAAGCTTAACAATATATAATTTCTTATGTATGCATAAGGCACATGGGTCATTTAATGACCTACAAACTCTAGCCTTTCTTAGTAATTTCCATTTTACAGTAGATGTTTTAATGGTTTTATTTAAGTACCAGAAGTATTTAGGTAGGGACGTTTGATTCCGGTATTTACTTATTTTAAAAGAACTTCGATGTTGGTTAAAACGCTTCTTGAACTTATGCCTCGTGCATCCAATGCAGACTTTGGAGGCATAAGATATGAGTTCATGAAGCGTTTTAATCAACATCAAAGCTCTATTAAAATAAGTAAATACCGGAATCAAATGTCCATATCTAAATATTTCTGGCACTTTAAGGAAACCAATAAAACACCTACTGTAAAAATAAAATCATCCTTGATAATGGTTAAAAGTATAGCCCAAAGAGCTCGGAATCACAGAAGAATTTGTACAGTTTCTACACACTCTGTATCCAGAAAAGAAAACACTTCTTCGAATTCAAGAAAAATTAAATAAAAAGCTTAATCGCAGTACTTTGTCTGCCGTCTTTAATGTAATGTGTATAAATGAGGCATTGCTCCCTAAATACACAATATATATACATACATACATATATATATATATATATATATATATATATATATATATATATATATAAGGCGTCTAGATAGGCATGTAGTAGTGTGGCCGATGTAATTATTACGAGTTCGATTTGATCAGGAATACAGTTCTTTAAGGAGCATTTGAACTCATAATGTTCGTTCGTTATAATTTTGATTTTGATGGTGTGTTGTTATTTTTGCGGATAAGGTGAGCTGTTTTATTTTTTTTTTGTAGTAGATAATTAATTTGATTAAAACAAAACATTCTTATAACTCTAGAAACATACACACAACTCACACACCCAATTAAACTGAAAAAATAAAATCATCCTTGATAATGGCTAAAAGTATAGCCGAAATCGCTCGTAATTTTAGAACATTTGGACAGTTTCTATACACTGTGTCCAGAAAAGAAAACACTTGTTAGAACAAAAGAAAAATTAAATAAAATATGTAATCGCGGTACCTTGTCTGTCGTCTTTAATGAAAAAATATATAAATGAGGCATTGCTGCCTAAATACACAATGTATCTATATCTATCTATCTATCTATCTATATATATATATATATATATATATATATATATATATATATATAATTTATTTTGTTTAAAAGGTATCTTAGATGGATTCGTTTAATATACTCATAACGTTTCGTTGGAAAACAATGACAAGGTACTTTTATTTAGTTTTTGATTATATTTTATTTGTATATGTACAAATGTCTACTTTCCTGGATTTAATGATCAGTTAAATCGAAAGCGCCCAGAAACAACAAGCGTTTTTTACAATTTTTGCATTCAATAAATCCAGAAAATATTACAATTATATATATATATATATATATATATATATATATATATATATATATATATATATTAATGTTATTTTTTTAAATGGATATTTATATTTGAGTAGATGCTCTATTTTTATTTATTTATTTATTAAATGGTATCTATTTACATCTACATGTCTGAATATTAAATAATATTTCAGATTTAAATTCCTACATATATATATATATGTGTGTGTGTTTGTGCGTGTGTGTGTGTGTGTGTGTTGTCATCCACAGACAGACTGTGTCGCAGCTCATCAGTGTGACTAGACATCTGATTGCTTCAAGCCGGGATCGAAGCCCGGCTGACTTGGTATCATTTGGAGACTCTATCCCTGGCGGACTGTCGGAATGAAGAGGAATTTCGATGTATTTATTTTTAGATAACCATGCCAGTGAATGGAGAACTCCATTCGTCTTAACGAAGCGTCTTGTATCAGCAGTAATAGTCACCGTTTACAAATCCACTTCCCTCTCCCTCCCCGAGAGCTCAACCGCAATAATTTTATCGGGAGCATGTATATATTGCCATCGACAGACAGGCTGTTTCACAGCTCATCAGTGCGGCTAGACATCCGATTGCCTCAAGCCGAGATTGCCTCAAGCCGAGATCGAAACCCGACTGATTAGTCGGCGACAATCTCTCTCTCTCTCTCTCTCTCTCTCTCTCTCTCTCTCTCTCTCTCTCTTTATATATATATATATATATATATATATATATATATATATATATATAAAAGCAAATGTAAATGGATATAGATCCGACAGAATGAAAAAAAATTTGGAAAAAACAAACCAAAAAATCCTTAAATGCAATTATGTTGTTTAAAATGAATGAAATGTCGACGTCTGACGTTTCGGTTTAATAAATAAGACTAGTTTTTTATGTCCATCGTCTTTGTCAAATTGAACTGAATTGTATTTTAATGAATATTGTCTTGAAGAAGGTTTATTAAACCGAAACGTCAGACGTCGACATTTCATTCATTTTAAACAACATAATTGCATTTAAGGATTTTTGGTTTGTTTTTTTCTCAATTTTTTCTTCATATATATATATATATATATGTGAACCTTCCTGTCGTTTTCGACGTATGATGATACAGCAGCTCTGTTCTTCCAAATGAACAGCCAGTTTACACGCACATATTATTTAATTCTGGTGATGAAGGCTTGTGTAGAGCCAATCGCACTTAATGGAAGAACTGAATACGGAGAATTGATGCCCATTGCGTATGGTATAATGACAGCGGCTCAGAAGGAAGAAATGAATTATAAATAAAATTAATAAAAACTGCTTGGAAGATGTGGCGGTATCGATTACTTTTACGAGTGGCTCGGCGTGTTGACTTTTGGGGACTTCGATTGAACATTTCCTGTAGCATCCGCCCATTTTCTTCCAATCCGCTACTGTGGATTGGAAGAAACAGATCCAGAACTCATTATTTGGGAATGCCACTTTCTGATGGCTTAGGTATCTCCTGAAGGTCCATGAGCACTGCAGGGCCATCTCTTCACTTGTACCACGGATTGTCACACTTCGTAACGGTATGTTAGCTGAGAGCACTCATGCAACGTTAGGCGTTGTGCTATACGGAGCTATACTTGTCACTGAAATAAAAACAGTTTAAAAAAATAACAATTAAATACTATCACTTTAGCGGCTCGGATTTAGGAATCGGAAATCCGAGTTCGAATTCCAGTCGAATCCATTACATTCACTTACGTGCTAATACCCTTGGGAAATGTATTAATCCTCTTCTTCTCACTCCAGCTATGGGTAAATAAGCATGACAGACCGGGTTCTGTAGTCTTGGTACTTGTCAATGAACCTACTACGGGAAAAAATCTACCATCTAAATCTGTCAGTATCGAAAGATACATGATCGCCTAAGCGTATATCACGCATGTCACATAAGTGAACTGACTTTAGGTATCACAATTTATTTTGTTTCATGCAATTGTGGTGATTTTAACAAAAGTTATAAGTAATTTTATATTTTTAACTTTGCTCATGAATGTTGTTTTTTGTTTTTGTTTGTTTTTTGGGGTTTTTTGTTTTGTTTTTTTTTTATTTTATTGACGGCGCAGTATAGCAAGGTCAGTTGGACACAATCTGTGTGAAAAAGAGCACCATGACGCAATTCACTCCGTTAGAAATTTGGAAACAGCACGCTGTAATGCTTGGCAACCGTACCAGAAGCTCCAATGCGAATATTTCAGAGTGTTTGGGTGTCAATCTGAAGACAGTGCAGAGGATTCAGAAAGAGTTGGATGAGTCTAATGGTGATTACGAAGGTACGGCAGCTCGGATAACTCACTCCCGAATTTACTGGTGACGGCTCAGACTCAACACGGAGGCCTACATCAAGTACTTTGAGGAAGTAGTGGTGCCCTGGACCAAGAGAGTGGCTACTGGAAGACCCTATGTCTGGAAACTGGACTCTGCACCATGCCACACAAGCAGGATGACTTAGTCATGGCTGTCAGGCAATTTCTGTAACTACATAACACCTTACATCTGGCAACCTAACTCTTCAGGCTGGTAGGTTTGCCTGGTTTGTTAGGATTTATTCTAATTTACCGCCCTACTTAGCGTATTGAGCAAAACTACGTTTTGGTTGTCTTTATACTCGCTTCGTTTTTTTTTCTTTGGACTAAGGACTCAAGACACTTGACGATTTTTTCACCTTGTTCTGATGTTTTTTAGTTCTTTCTTTTTTTACATCCAATTTTTTCCTCGGGTTCCAATTTGCCCTTAGGTGACTACAAGTTGAGTCATCCGTTTTTCAAGGTTTTTCAAGCGTATAATACTGTTTATATATATATATATATATATATATATATATATATATAATTCTTTGAATCTAGAAAAAGAACCCGGACAGTTAAGATACCATGTAAGCGTCGTACCATTAGACCTGCGGGTAAAAACTAACCAGACTGACTCTCTCTCTCTCTCTCTCTCTCTCTCTCTCTATATATATATATATATATATATATATATATATATATATATATATATATATACACGGGTGTTTACGGACATATGCAAACTAGCATAAGAAGAGAGTATTAAATAAAAATTAAATAGTTGAAAAGGAAATATAACGAAGCGTAGTGGTATAGAAAATGTAATAAAACTAACAAGGGTAATTAAAATATCATTAAAAATAATAAGCCAAATCATAAATATCATTAAGTGTGTGCTATTCGCATTAAAAATAATGTAAATAAAAGTACCTGATTTCAAAACGGAAAGCAACATGTATAGCTTCCATGATTCTTTCAATTGGTAATACATTTATGTATCAGACACAGGACCCACACCAACGCCTATTGGCATGGTTCCCTAACTTCGAAACCTGAGGGTCAACCCGTCATCGGCGGAAAGACAAGTGCCATAACACGCGTGCATGTGTGCGCGCGCGTGTGTGCGTGTGTGCATGTGTGCGTGCGTGCGCGCGCGTGTGTGTGTGTGCATATATCACAGGTTGAGTTGTACACAGAAAAACTGGACAGAGCGTGCGCGGCGGGTGACCTTTCCACACCTAATTTATCATAATAGTTTTCTAAGCGTGAGCTGTGTTTATTAAGGAAATGGCTATGGAATAGTATATCGAGAAAAAGAATCTTAGATTTGACATCTTAGGTAGAGAAAGAGAAAGGTTGACAGATAGACATGCAGAGATTTGAATAATGACAATGTCGTGTGTCAGCTCAAATATCACGAAATAAAGACATTTTAGCACGAAGGATGACTGTTTTTTTTTCTCTTTCATTCGTCTTCTAGAGTTACTACTGCTTTCTCATAACTTCAACTTTTTCTTCTTTGCGCTATTTCATCATCTTGCGGTCTCAGCCGAGATTGAACTCACTAATACTTTGATTGGTGTAGTTCATAATCTTGTCAAATAGCTGAATTCTTGATGCTTCGCTAGGGCTATCAAGGGTGTTTTTATCGTGACACCATCACTAAATGGATTGGCAACCAAGGCTCAGAGAGACTCCATTCACCCCTCCTCTAAGAGCAGGTTTGAATTCAGAGTTTTCCTTCTCCTAGACCAGTTGCCATCCAAGGATATAGAACCTAGTCTGTCCTGCTATTTACCCATAGCTGGAGGGAGAAGAAAGAGGATTCACACCTTTCCCACGTAAGTGAATGTAATGGATTCGACTGGAATTCGAACTCGGCTCTCCGATTCCTCAATCCAAGCTGCTATCCATTACTCCACCGTGCCTCCTCCTATTTATGTTAATATTACTTCACACAAGATTTGATGCTATATTTTGTTGTAATATAGTGACACTCTTTCTAATACCAATTCCTGTATACGTCACATAACAAGCTTCAAAGTTAAACGGGAAGAACTTAATGTTCGGCCATTAACAAGAGAATCAGCGTCTGAGTTGGAAACATCAAAATCAAGCAGTTACAGAATTTTAACTATCTGGAAAGTCTTATAAAAGACAACGGGAAATGAACACTGAAATCTGTAGGCGCATGAGAATAGGAAAATATACATTCCAAAATCTAAAGAAAGTATTAAGAAACAATAAAATTTCGTTAGAAAGGAAAGGAAAAAATGCTATAGTCCTATGTAATATAATTACCCTTCAGCTCTTTCGGGGGAAGTTCGAATAATTCTAAGCCCTTCCCTCTAGACAGTACGTCTTCTTCGGGAGGTGACTGAGTTTATTACACGGCACCTGAGACATTACCAAAAGGGAAAATGCCAAGGGGGATTGGACATTTTTTTCCACAGTATTACTATAAACCCTCTCTAAACTTTGACCTTGTGTGACGGTTACACACCTGGCCCAGTGTCGGATCCTTTGGTTACGGCGCCAACGGTGATGTCGCTCCTCCTGGTCGCTCCTCCTGGGTCCAAGCGTGCCGCTCCAACCCTTTGGTCAGATGATCACCAGCCTCGCCTTTCCCGACTCGCTTCCAATACCTGGTCACTAAAGCAACTATACCGATCTCCGGTCTGTCTACCCACGCTGTGTTTAGATCTTAGACAGACAGGACCAGCAGGGATCGGGGCCGATACAAGTTGAGTCCGACGGGGGTGGCAAAACACAAATAAAATAAAAACTCACGACACCAAACAAAATTGCTGATAAAAAGGGTAACAACCTTTTATATCTTAAAGTCCGTTACATAAAAACAAAAGTGTTCTCATTTCCCGACCCGCTCTGTGGACTATGGCACCAAGCTTCTATCACACAATAGAAAAATGTCGAATTACCTACTTTCTAGAATCATGTATGTATGTCGGAGTGTGGTTCAGTTCGACACTGGGGCTAATTTCTATCGATCATTCGCAGTTGATTCTTCTCTCCGACTTGAGTTGTATTTCTTCTTCTTCGTCTGCTTGGGCTGGTAGTTTTCCTGTTTCAACTTGGTGGAAGATTTCTTGTTTCAACTTAGCCGCAACTCTCTGTCGTCTGAGGTGGTCTCTCTTCTCACTGCCGTCGGAGCTGAACTTTAACTTCTCATCGACTTTCAAAGCATCTGCAGCTCAATTCTTCTCAGGCTTTCAGGCAATCTCTTCTTCATCTACTTGGGCTGGAAGTTCTTCTTGTCTGAGGGTTTTTTCCGCTGCCGTCCGGGGATGAACTGATTTTTGTCGATTGGGGCCCTGCTTTATTGACGCCGCAACAAACTGGGGTGGGTCTGTCGGCGTCAGGGTTTTCTCGATTTCCAAAACCATTAATTCTGTCTTCTCCATTATCGCTATTGTTTTTCGCCCCTACTTCCTCGCAGTACCTTTGGTGGGGCGGCGCACATCCATCTCTCTTAGTCTCTCGTATGTCAGGTGACCGCTTTTCAACCAATCGTTCCTGATCGAGCATTTCTTTCCCTTTTCTTCCGCAGGTCACGTGATCGTATTCGACCAATTGTTATTGGTCGAACATTTTTCCCTTTTCTTCCGCAGGTCACGTGATCGTATTCGACCAATTGTTATTGATCGAACATCCTCTCCCCTCTGTTTGCGGGCGTGGTTACATCGTTCTTGTTTAAAAAAACAAATCCAATTTTTCCTTTTTGCACGTACCAAAATGACAATCTTTAGCTTTCTCTCCTGGACTTTGTCAACAGCCCTGCTGCTAATTAGTCTTGACTTTAGAAAGGATCTTTTCCACTTCTTGGCGCCCTGTTAGTGAGCCAAAAGCAACGTTGTCCTCTTTTTACCTCTTTGTTTTCACCTGAAATAAAAAATCTTAAAAATAACAATTAAATGTATCTACTTTATTAACGTGGGTTTCCAATTCTTAAAAGGTCAAAGTTCGAATCGTTCCTGGTTAACTCCCTCAAATGTCTCCATTAAACATTCCTTCTTACGTGCTAATACCTTGGGAAATGTAAATCCTCTTCTTTTCTCTGATTAAAAATTTCATTTCTATTCTGTAAACCAAATTGATAATGAACCTACTACGGGAAAAAAATCGGTCAAATGCTTTGAAAGATATCTGGTCTACATCAGCGGCCCGTATTGATATCATGTCTTTTAAGTTTCTTTCTTCTTATTATTTATAATTCTATTTTCCAATTGTCTTTCGAAAATCGGCCAAGACGCTGACCTAAATCTCTTTCTGACTCCCTTTCTCATTTTTAACTTTGGTCATGAATCATACAACTCTTTTTGTTTTTTTTCTTTCTTTTTTTTTCTTCCTTTTTTTTTCTTTCCTTCTTCTTTCCTTAGGATCGTCTACTGATCTTAGTGAAAAATTTTCAACTCAACGTTATTTTCCGTTTTTGGAAATTAACAACCTGTTTAATAAATTGACCGAGTAAATTAAATTTCTATTAAATGCGAATATTTCTAATTTGGGTGTCAATCTGAAGACATTGCGTCACATTCAGAAAGAGTTGGATGCGCTCTGAAAAATACAATCCTCCTATATGATAATGAATGCTGGACAATTTCATCGCAAATGAAGAGGGGACTTGAGACAGAAGTGGCACCGTTTTACGGAAGGATGTTCATAATACGATGGATGGATCAACGAAAAAGTTTTATGGAAAATGAAAACAAAAATGGATATTTCTACTTAAAATAAGAAACAATGTTGAAATTCCTGGCGCACATAATGAGAAAAAATAGTTTGGAATATTTGCACCAAATATGTGCCGTGTCCGTTCAGAAGATAGGTTTGCCTGACTCTTCACAACTTCCTATCCTTTGTTTACCGCCCTCTTTACGTATTGAGCTCAACTACTTTTTGTCATCCATTAATCGAACTCTCGTTAGGTTTTTTTTCACTGTTTTTTACCCTTCAATATTTCTAACCTTGTTCTGATGTTTTTTAACCTTTCTTTTTGTTGCATCAATTTTTTTTCCTCATGTTCCAATTTGCCTTAGTGTGACTCAATTGATTCCGAGGTTTTTTCAAGGTTGTAATACTGTTTATATATATATATATATATATATATAAAGTAGTCCCGAAACCGTTTCTTTGGGCCTCCATATGTATATAGCGGCTATATATCTCAAATAATCCTAGAATACAATTTTTGGGAAGGACTACCGATACCATGAAGTTGAAGTAGACTTTAGACCTGCAGGAACCCAATTCAAAAAAGGAAACAAGGAATAAAATCTCTCTCCCTCTTCAAAAAGATTGATATATATATATATATATATATATATATATATCTACTCTTATATATATAAAAGGCACAAAAATTTACAATGAATAATTAATTCAATCAGAGACATTAAGAAGAATAGTATTAAATAAAAATTAAATAGTTGACCGAAACCCAATCCTAAACGGGAAACCGGGACTGAGACGAGAAAATGTAATAAAACTAAGTCGAACTCTAATTAAAAAATGTGAAAATGGATCATTAAAAATAATAAGCCAAATCATAAATATCATTAAAGGGTAGCAAAGCTATTCGACTTAAAAATAAGGAAAATAAAAAAGCATTCCTAAACGGAAACCGGGACTGAGACGAAAGATTCTTTCAATTGGAATCGACTTAGAAGGAAGACAAACCCAATCCTAAACGCCTATTGGCCGGGACTGGTTCGAAAGATGTCGAAAGCTGAGGTCGACTCTAGTCATCGGCGGAAAGACAATGCCATAAACGCGTGCATGTGGACTGAGACGAAAGATGTGAGAGTGGAGTCGACTCTAAGGAAACGAAACCCAATCAAACGGAAACCGGGACTGAGACGAAAAATGGACAGAGCTGCGCGACTCTAGACCTTTCCGGACACCCAATTTAAACGGGAAACCGGGACTTCTACGACAGATGTGAGCTGTGTTTACTCTAAAGGAAATGGAAATGGAATCCTATAACGAGAAAAAAGAATCTTAGATTTGAGATCTTAGGTAGAAGGAGAAAGGTTGACAGATAGACATGCAGAGAGGACGAATAATGACAATGTCGTGTGTCAGCTCAAATATCACTTAAATAAAGACATTTAGCTGAAACGACAAATGTACTGAGGATGACTGTTTTTTCTTTCTATTCGTCTTCTAGAGTTACTACCTGCTTCTCAAACGGGAAACCGGACTGAGACGACAGATTTCATCATCTGGAGTCTCACCCGAGAAAAAACTCACTACCCAATCCTGAATGGGTAGTTCGGGACTGAGACGAAATAGCTGAGTCGACCATGATGGAACCGGAAACTATCAAACGGTTTTATCGGGACTGATCACTAAAATGTAGAGAGCTGGAAACGACTCTGAGAGACTCCATTCAATCCTAAACGGGAAAGCACTGAGACGAAAGAAGATGTAGAGTTTTCGACCCTAGAAGAAACGAAACCCATCCAACGGATATAGGACTGAGACTGTCCTGCTATTTACCCATAGTCGACTCTAGAAGAAGAGGAAACCCACCTTTCCAGATGTACGGGAAGACTGAATGTAATGGATTCGACTGGAATTCGAACTCAGAAGGAAACGAAACCTCAATCCAAACGGAACTGAGACGACACTCCACCGTACTGAGTCGACTCTTTATGTTAATATTACCCAAACGGGAAACCGGGACTGAGACTATATTTTGTTGTAATATAGTGACTCTAGAAGGAAACAGAAACCCATTCTGTAAACGTCAAACCGGGACAAGCTTCAAAGTTAAACGGAAGAGCTGAATCGTTCTAGAATTAACAAGAGAATCCAATCTGAACGGGAAACCGGGACTGAAACGACAGTGTACAGAATTTTTAACTATCTGGAAAGTCTTATAAAAGACAACCTAAACGAACACCGGGACTGAACGATCTGTAGGCGCATTAGAATCTAGAAAATACGACATTCCAAATCTAAACGAAAGTATTAAGAAACAATAAAATTTCGACTCTAGAAAGGAAAGGAAAAATCCTAAAGTCCTATGTACTGAGACGACCCTTCAGCTCTTTCGACCCTAGAAGTTCGAATAATTCTAAACCCTTCCCTCCAGACAGTACGTCTTCTTCGACAGAGAGACTGAGTTTATTACTAGAAGGCACCTGAGACATTAATCCTAAATGGGAAAATGCCAAAGGGATTGGACATTTTTTTCCATAGATGGAACTAAAACCCTCTCCTAAACTTTTGACCTTGCGTCACATTCGAGTACCGATGTGGGCGCTCTGAAAATACAAATTCAATCCTATACGGAAAAATGAATGCTGGACAATTTCATCGACCCTGAAGAGGGACTTGAGACAGAAGTGGCACCGTTTTACGGAAGGATGTTCAAATACGATGGATGGATCAACGAAAAAGTTTTATGGAAAATGAAAACAAAAATGGATATTTCTACCGGGAATAAGAAACAATGTTGAAATTCCTGGCGCACATAATGAGGAAAAATAGTTTGGAATATTTGCGCCCGGGACTGAGACGACAGATTCAGAAGATAGGTGATCATGACTCTTCACAACTTCCTATCCTTTGTTGCTCTAAGTAATGTTTGCCTCTTTACTATATCTCTCAGTCACTTTCTGTCATCCATCTAATCGAACTCGTTAGGTATGTTACTCACTGTTTTTACCCTACTTGCCTTCAATATGTCTAACAAATATTTGCAGTGAGACCGCCAGCCGACCCTATCCGCGGCAAGGTTCTCCAATGGTGTTGGATCAATATTGCAGGAGACAAGAACCCACCTTGGTCCCGAAACCGTTTCTTTGACCTCCAAGATGAGCGGCTGGAGGTCCCAAGGAACCGTAGAATACAATTTTTGGGAGGCGACTACCCGACATAAAGTTGAAGTAGACTTTAGAAGGATCAGGAACCCAATTCAAAACAGGAAACAAGGAATAAAATCTCTACCCCTGTTCAAAAGATTGAGGAGCGGTGTGAACCCAACGATAGACGATTCTATCTACTCTTATTGGGAGAAAAGGCAGCAAAAAATAACCAATGAATAATTAATTCAATCAGAGACGTTAGAAGTATAGTGTAGAAGTAGACTATAGAAGGAACCGGAAACCCAATCCTAAACGGGAAACCGGACTGAGAGGACAGATGTAAAGAGCTGGAGTCGACACTAGAAGAAAACGGAGATTCAATCCTAAACGGGAAACCGGGACTGAGACGAAAGATGTAGAGAGCTGGAGTCGACTCTAGAAGGAAACGGAAACCCAATCCTAAACGGGAAACCGGGACTGAGACGACAGATGTAGAGAGCTGGAGTCGACTCTAGAAGGAAACGGAAACCCAATCCTAAACGGGAAACCGGGACTGAGACGACAGATGTAGAGAGCTGGAGTCGACTCTAGAAGGAAACGGAAACCCAATCCTAAACGGGAAACCGGGACTGAGACGACAGATGTAGAGCTGGAGTCGACTCTAGAAGGAAACGGAAACCCAATCCTAAACGGGAAACCGGGACTGAGACGACAGATGTAGGGAGCTGGAGTCGACTCTAGAAGGAAACGGAAACCCAATCCTAAACTGGAAACCGGGACTGAGACGACAGATGTAGAGAGCTGGAGTCGACCCTAGAAGGAACCGGAAACCCAATCCTAAACGGGAAACCGGACTGAGACGACAGATGTAGAGAGCTGGAGTCGACCCTAGAAGGAACCGGAAACCCAATCCTAAATGGGAAACCGGGACTGAGACGAAAGATGTAGAGAGCTGGAGTCGACCCTAGAAGGAACCGGAAACCCAATCCTAAACGGGAAACCGGGACTGAGACGAAAGATGTAGAGAGCTGGAGTCGACTCTAGAAGGAAACGGAAACCCAATCCTAAACGGGAAACCGGGACTGAGACGAAAGATGTAGAGAGCTGGAGTCGACTCTAGAAGGAAACGGAAACCCAATCCTAAACGGAAAACCGGGACAGAGACGACAGATGTTGAGAGCTAGAGTCGACCCTAGAATTAAACGGAAACCCAATCCTAAACGGGAAACCGGACTGAGACGACAGATGTAGAGAACTGGAGTCGATTCTAGAAGGAAACGGAAAGCCAGGTTTTAAACGGGAAACCGGAACTGAGACGGCAGATGTAAAGAGCTGGAGTCGACTCTAGAAGGAAACGGAAACCCAATCCTAAACGGGAAATCGGGACTGAGACGACAGATGTAGATAGCTGTAGTCGACTCTAGAAGAAAACGGAAACCCAATCCTAAACGGGAATCCGGAACTAAGGCGACAGATGTAGAGAGCTGGTGTTGGCTCTAGAAAGAACCGGAAACCCAATCCTAAACGTGACACCGGGACCGATGTAGGGAGTTGGAGTCGACTCTAGAAGGAACCTTAAACCCAATCCTAAACGGGAAACCGGAACTGAGACGACAGATGTAGAGAGCTGGAGTCGTCTCTAGAATGAAATGGAACCTTGAAGTCAAGAATGAAAATGTGAATAAATAGTAACTAATATTACAGCATTTAACTCCGAATATATGCGTTAAGGTATTTGGTTATGGAACTGACAGTGTGATATTATATCTATTAAGTTTAATTTAGTATGAGTTCAAATAGTCTCTATCTAAATAAAATGGACATTGGACATTAATATTATTTGAATTTTTTACACACACGCTCAGAAACACACACATTACATTCATATTATTTGTTTCTTTATATTTTAAGGATATGTTCTTCATTTATGCCTCGACTATCACTCTCCACTACTTCCAAACCATCACAGCTTTAAGCAATATTTGTCTTTTTACTATCCTTTCTATTCAATGTTTTGCTATCCACTTGCACATGCTTGTTAAGTAGTGTACTCGTCATTTCTCACTGCACCTCGCCTTCAGTGTCTCCTGTGAGTATTAATTTCGCTAAGTCCTCTTAATTATGTATCGCAGAAATATCAAGAATCTCTTTTAGATTTTTAATGAGTGTCTCTCTAGTTCCCGTTATACGTAAAACTTCCTCGTCCTCTACATGACCTGTCTATGTTATTTTCAGCATCCTTCTAAAATAACATATTAATTTGTTGACTTTACATCCTTTCAAAAAGAACGCTCAAATTTAATAGGCATACTTATTGGACTTAAATAGCTTTTGTTGATCTGCCTTGTTATTATTATATGGAAAGTTTTCTTGCAGCGATCGAAACATGTAATAATCCTTTGATGCAAGGTCAGGGTGAATATAACTGTTGGATTTATATAACTATTTAATTAGTGTTTCATTGAGTTTTATGAACTGTAAATGACTCTGCGGCCGGCCGCGGGGTTTGATTATCATCTTTCAGTTGCGTCTCTGTCTTCGGGGAGAGTGCAACTCAGTTGTGAATTGAAACGCAGCTGGGGAGAATAAAATACTGTGAGGTGTCCGGTCCCGGAGAACAACTGCTCTACAGCGGAGAGACCGGTAGTCATACCTATGCCAGCACAAGCGACGGTTGCGCGGACTTTGCAATTTTTATCCTTGGCCCGAGTGTAAGCTCTCAGATTCCCCACATTAAAACTGACCTTGTGTCACAGCTCATCTCAGTGGGGAGACCGGGGTAAATAATATGAACTGTAAATGATTAATACCCCCCGACGATTCACACGCACAACATTAACATTCTTTCATGGAGTTCGGATTTTGATGTTGGTTGTGGAGATTTATTCATGTCAATCCACTATTTTGCGTTGAAAACTGTTGTTTGCAATCCATTTTTCATCACCTGTTATAATACAGGGTGTTTCAAAAAATTTGATATCCTTTGAGATGTAAATATCACAGAAAGTACATGATTAAGGCAAATGAAATTAAAAAGTATTAATGTTGAAGATCATAAGATTTCTTCTTCCAAATCTGAATGAGAAATTCAAAAGCATGTGGATTATGTGAACGATTTCACAAATGTTCAATATGCGCACCGCCTGAGACACGGCATTTTTATACCTGGAAAGAAAAAGATTAAAGATTAAAGAACATAAAAATACAAATAAGAAAAGCACAAAAACATAAAGACATAAAAACATAAAACAAACATTAAACATAAAGATGCTATTAAAATTTGAAGTCATTTGAAGGAGATCTAACAAAGTTATTAGATTGCGAAATGATATCAAATTTTTTGAAACACCCTGTATATTTAAGTAGCGGTTAGTTACGAGTACGCATTCTTCAATATATTAGTTCCTCAAAACAGAAATTACTTATGACTCAACCTAATATTTTTATCTATTTTTTTAACTTTACATAGTACTTTTTAATTGGCAACCTACTAGGAAAACAATGAGTCTTTTTTCTTTTCGTTTCGATTACTCATATCCATGATTGTGTCGCCGAAAATGAACCCTGACGCACGGGAATAATAACGATAAGAATTTTTTAATTGACAACAGTTATTGTAAAATAGGCACTTCTTCGTTCTATATTTCCTCAGTGTCGGATTAACCTAGTAGCAAAATTAGCAATGGCTACGGGCCACGAATTTTCGAGGACCCCACATTAAATACTTTCAAGCTGTCTGATGAAAACAGCATTTTACGATCTGACAATGTTAATGCTTACATGTCGTGGGAGCTCCATCTTTAATTATTCATCATTGCAGGTAACATCATATCGAGGCCATTAAATCTACTCAAATATCTCGTTAGAATCTTTGCCTCATATTTTTTCTGTTTCTTTTTTTTTGGCGGGGGGTATACCTGTTTTATAAGCTCTACTGCTATGATAATAAATGAGTTAATATTTAAGAGTATTTTTAAACTTAGAACAATTTTATAATATATGCCAGAGGTTCGCACTAGCTTCATGCAACCCTCCATTTCAAGTTATCCATCATTTCAGGTAACATTATATACAGATTAACATATTAGCAAGTGCTAAGAGGCCCGTATTTTCGAGGGCTCCGCATTAAATATTTTCAAGCTGTCTGATGAGACTGGCATCTTAGAATCTGGCAATGTTAATGTCGGGGGAAGAGTATTTTTTAATTATTCATCAATTCAGGTAACATTATATCGAGGCCGTTGAATCTAAAAATTTGGTTAGAATTATCTTCCTCATATTTTTCTGGGTTTCTTTATTATGTGGATAAAATTAAATATTTACCGTATTTTACAGCATATAAGGCGCACTTTTTTTTTTACTAACTTTTAAAATTCCCCTGCGTCTTATATACCATATGTAGGTTTACTAATTTTACGAATTATTATTTATTTGTCCCGCTGAAATTGAGGTGCGTCTTATACACACGTGCTTCTTATATTCCGTCAAATACTTGTTTTATAATCTCTATCAATATGGTAATAAATAATATTTAGGCGTATTTTTTTAAATTTAGAACACTTTTATAACATATTCTACAAGACCCCGACGGGCATGACCGGGTCCTCCATTTCATTTTTTTCATCTTGGTATAAGTTAGGGGTCGTTTTAATGTCATCATAACCAGTTGTGATTTAATTCTTCACCTCTTCTCTGGCATAAAAATAGTACTTCAGCTTTTACATACATTCATCTAACTGTACGAATGAATCCTGGTAGAAACTTATACAGCCATTCCCGCTTAACGACTTACTTGCTTAACGACCCACAAATTTATGACCAACTCATAAAAAAAAATTTTAAAAATTAATACAACCACTCACTATTGTACGTTGTATGAAACATTTGATCGAAGATGGTTTTCTCTTTCTCAAAATTAATCCAAATAAAATAAAATTAATAAACAAAGGGAAAAATAAAATAAAAAAATACTTGTACTGTATTTATGCAAATCGAAGTAAAGAATAGAGAACAGATTTTCGAATGTGTTTATTACGTTTACTGTTCGGTACTCTGTTGCACTTTATAAACATTTATAAAGAAATTAGAAATGTTACAGTGAAAAAGTGATATTAAAATTATCTGAAGCAAACCCAATGACAAGAGTAGTATGCCTGAAATAAGGGTACAACTTCCCACTTAGTGACCAGCACGCAGTTTAGCGATCTAGTCGTTAGAACGGTACCTGGTCGTTAAGTGAGCTGTGGCTGTAATTTTATGCAACGCTGTGGAACTTTCAAATATACCCATTTCTTTATATGAAAGTGTTATATAGGAATAAAGTGTCGCTGCCGACACTTGAGTTTGAACATAGATCTCCAGTGAGCAAATGCAGGCGATCCCATAATTGAATTATGTAGATCACGTGACCATAGAGGAAATGTATATATGGGAATTAGCTTGGCGTCTAACTGATCGTCATTTCTACTCTATCCTCTATTACTATATGGGCAACTATTCTCTATTCTATTTACTATATTATTTCTCTATACGGATTACTAATCGGGGGTTACTTTTCTAGCGAGTATTATCGAGCAAGTACTATTAGTGTGAGTGTTATTCGAAGGTGTCTGACACCAGTATTGTTCAACAGCGTTACTGCCATTTCAAAGTCTCTACTACAACGAGCATAACGAAAGTGACAACGAGTTTTCGTTGCCATTCAAAAGTGGCAACGAGTGTTCGTTCACATCACAAAAGGAAGTTTGCAATTATTTTGGGTCTATTGGGCTCTGAAAATTTCTGAAAAAAATCACACACACACACACATAAACACACACACAGACACACACACACACACACATAAACACACACACACACACATAAACACACACACACACACATAAACACACACACAAATGATTAAACCCATTCACTTCCCCGTAAAAATACCATGCAAACATTTTCTATCTGCAGTTGAAAGTTGTCAACGCAGTAATGGCTCAACTTGTTAACACAAACTAATCCGATACATGTCGCTTGCAGATGGAAAGCTGATCAAATTCCAAATATAAATTGTTTGTTCATTTAAAATACGATATTTATCAGAAAATATATTCAGTTTAAATATGGAAGAAGTTGTAAATATGAGTTCAAATTGAAGCACATTTCGGCTTATAGTCATAGTTGTTATGAATAATAAAGAGTGGTCTCCCCTTATTTTGTTACTCTACTCTTTGATAGAACTATTTCTGTTTACTGGAACTATAAAAGGACACTATACGCGAACCTTGTATTCTCAGTTGAATAAAGCTTTCTTAAAGCCTACACCTTTGTACTTTTGTCATTACACTGATATCCAGGAGTTATGCCAGACAAAACAAAAAGGAAAATTAACCCTCGCATGTCCATTTCAATTTCATTCAAATTGCTTGTGTACGTTTGCGTGTGCGCATACATATTTTAATTCAATATTTGTCCTAAAAATATTTCTAGAAAATCTTTTTTAAAAACTTCAAAAAAATTATTTTATTTATAATCGAATAATTTCCGAAAGGTTCAATAGAATCTGATAAATATATGCTTTTTTAGGGTTTAAAAATATTAAGTTTTTTTTTTCTTGTCTTCAAATTCAGGCTTTTATTGCTCAGCCCAGGGCTGTAATTGTTCAGGCGCATGCACATCAAAGGCATATTCATAGACATTACAGTAAAGTCACACGCAACTAGTGTGTAGTGGTCAAAATTTTATAATATAGATTACTCTCTCTCTCTCTCTCTCTCTCTCTCTCTCTCTCTCTCTCTCTCTGTATGTGTGTGTGTGTCTTAACGAACACATAGATAGATAGATAGATAGATAGATAGATAGATAGATAGATAGATAGATGGACGCCAACTGTGAATTTTTCAAGAAGTGGCATCAACTTAGAAATGATTTTATCATTGTCTAATGGAGAAAAGTGGAATGTCTCAACCCTTAATTAATTTCTTTCTACTTTGTCTATTTCCTTCCTCCCCTACCCACAAAAATAACTTACAAGGGTCGCGCTATTCCCCTTTTTCTGTGATCCGTGCCCATTTGTAAATCTGTCCCGTTAGCTACAGCAAAATTAAGCTGCGGGTCACACTATTCGTCGTAGTTTCACAAGAAAAGTGTCAAATAAGACGTCGGTGCCACTTGGCCTCAAACAAGGATCTCAATGTCACAGCTTTCTCGTGATTTGTGTCAAATAAAGAGAGCCGATCCGGTGCTTTCCTTCACGAAACCCCGCTGTGATTCAGCCCAAAAATCCTTCCCCTCACCATCACCACTATATGTGTCAGATAAGAAGCTGTCCTACAACATTTTATTAAAAAAAAATCACCTTGGCTTCTTTGCTGCCATATGTCTTCATATAATTCTAATTGAATGCTGTATTGTAATCATTTGGACAAGAGAAAGAAATAATGAAAACAAATTCATAAGAATTTATATAAAAAGATAAAGCGAGCGTGAAATTAAATCTAAAAGAAAAGGTGTCACAGATATATATATATATATATATATATATATATATATATATATATATTTTATATATATTGTTTGATATATATATATATATATATATATATATATATATATATATATATATATATATATATAAATATATATAAAAATGTAGAAAATAACCTTTTGTTATTTATTGAGAAAACTTACCTTAACATGATGTCATATATATCAACACCTACATATTTATTAAGAAAAATACGCCCAAACGTACGGAAGTACGTTTTCTGGGCAAATTACCGTATATACTCGAGTATAGAGCGAGTTTTTATGGCCAGTTTTTTTACACAAAAAATTAAAGGTCGCACTAAACCCATGTCATTTTTTGAAAATGTTAAAAATCGTTAATTTCGGTGACAGGTTGCACTGTACACAGGTAAATTTTGTTTTGGAGAGTTAAAATTCATGCCAAAAATTCAGAGGTCGCTCTTATATATGGAGTCGACTTATGCACGGATATGTACGGTACTTAGCCGTTGACTTCCATGTTATAAAATCTTAGCCAGATCTGTAAAGTAAACGCAACGTCGTCATCATCTTCTTCTTCTTCTTCTTCTCCTCCTCCTCCTTCTTCTTCTTCTTCTTCTTCTCCTCCTTCTTCTTCTTCTTCTTCTTCTTCTTCTTCTTCTTCTTCTTCTTCTATATTTTGGTGGCCATGCCTATCTCCATTTTTAAACAAAGTCTGTTTTCTTTCTATCCTTCCAACTTCCTATTCTGCAGATCCATTTACGCAAGCTTGTTAGCTAGCTTACACGCGCTTTCCCTCCGTCCATTTTCGTTTCAGTCTTTCCTATAAATGTTAAATTCTCCAAGCCCTCTTTCTTAATTATGTATGCCAAAAACATCTACCTTCTCTTTCTGGTCCTAAATGACCTTTTCTGATTCTATTTTCCTTAAAGCTCACGTTCTTTTGTAGAAGCATATCGCGCGTCATTCCTCTTCTTCGGCTACGAGGAGATTGAAATGAATTCGCTGACATATAGAAATATTGATATTACATATCAGTTCGACACTCTTTTCCTGTTTCTTAACCATTTGTTTAGTTTTAGAAAAGTATCTTTCTATATTCCAAAGCACCTACAGATTTCGATGTCACCCTTTTCGTCATCTTTTCAAACAATTCAAGATATTTCAATATCTCTACTTCTCTTGATTTTTGTCATCTCCATTTTGTAGCTCCCATCTTGACGTGTTGCTCTTGTCTTCTTACAACTAATGATTAGTTCTTTATTCCTGCTTTCTTTTACTATATTGTCTAAAAAAAAAAAAAAAAAAAAAAAACAGAATCTTTCACACTATTTACATTATTTGGACTGTTGTCCTCATCTTTGTCGCCATATTTATTACAACGTTTCGGCCGTTGTACGCTCCGGCCTTCTTCAGGTGATTGGAATGTCGAACTGAACCCCTTATTTCGCTTACTGGGGTAGACTGTTCTAGTTCCACGTGCCATGTTTAATGGATGTCAGTTATCAGTTATCTCCTGTTAATTCTTCTCTGCAAGTTCTCCACTGCCTTAACCGGGTATTGAACTGACACTCTTTGGGTCCTGTCCCCAAGGACACATGGCACAGTGGATAAAGGCGTTGGTTAGATCCAGTGACAGGACCCAGTACAACGGCCGAAACGTTCTAATAAATATGGCGACAAAGATGAGGACAATAGACAGAATAATGTAAATAGTGTACATAATACCTCATCTCAGAAATATAGACAGATACTGAAGAATCTTTCGCTTACAAAATAGACACATATGTGAAATTACAGATAATAAAAATAATTCATTTAACCTTACATACTGTATATACTCGCCTGTCATGGATAGACGCGCGGATTGAGGAATCAGAGAGCCGAGTTCGAATTCCAGTCGAATTTATTATATTCACTTACGTGCTAATACCCTTCTCCCCCTCCCACCTATGGGTGAATTGCAGGATAGACCGGTTTCTATAGCCTTGGATGGCAACTGGTCTACCGCAGAAAGAAATGGCAATCTACTGCTGGAAAAAATCTGCCTCGGCAGTCATGTACTGAAAGATACATGATCACCTACGCGTGTATCACGCATGGCACATAACTGACTGAAGTGGATATAAAGTTTGATCAACGGCGTAGCCAAGGCCAGCAGTATATACGTTAATTTTATATCTCGTGTACGATGCGACCCTCTTAAAATTACCTTCAAAATTAGGTCTTCAAAAGTCACATGACACGCGAGTATATACGGTATATATGATATCTGATTATTGCATGATTCATCTCGAAAATAATTTTTTGACACATCAGACAAAAGCAATTGCCTTTACCGATATAAGGTAACCAGCATTAAAAAAACAAAAAACCGTGACAAATGAATCTTTTCCTCAACAACAATATTCTATGAATATTATCCAATATTAAACAAACACTTAGTAAATCATAACCTCCCTGATCACATCGTGCAAGAAAAATTGTTTTTACCAATGACCAAATACTTTTCCAATAAACACGACATAAACCACCACAAAAATACTATAACTTCTTCCACTGTGACCAGTTTCACTCCACTTACATAAAAAGCAAAAAAATCCTCCCCACTACAAAATATAATCCATTGAGAAACATATCCTAAAGTCGCCTAATCGTTATTTTGATTTATTTATTACCGTTCTTTTATTGTCCTTTCTCCTCAACAGCATTTTCTAAATTTCTTTGACTTTCTTTACGTCTTGTGGCTCCATCACCTTGCATGGGGGTGAAATGATTAATATATATATATATATATATATATATATATATATATATATAGATTCCATCAAACACCATGAACTCTAAAATATTCCCGTCCTGGGTATGACGATAAACTACATGCGCGTTTTGGGTAAGACGATAAACTACATTCAACAAAAAGGCCTCTTATCAGGCGGTTTTGAAGAACGTGGAACCACCTCTTAATCGCTGGTGTCCCCAGGTCCACCCTGACTGGAGGTGATAGCACCTGTTAGGGTCCCAACTATGGCAAATAGTTGACCCCCAAACTAGGTACGAAACACTATGAAGTTGTAGAAAAGGTTTTAATACCAGCAATTAATTTTTTGAGGAAAAATTATTGCGAGCAATACATTATTACAAGCAATACATTTTTGAAGAAAATTAATATTACTAGCAATAAATTTTTTGTAAATAATTATTACCAGAAATACATTTTTGGAAAAAATATTACCAGCAATAAAATTTTTGTCGGCATTAAATAGCCAATTGAGACTGATATGCCGTAAAACTGACCAAACCAAAGCATCTAATATATTCTTCCGGCTTTCTGATCGTCGGCTCTGATAAGTTAATTTAATTTATTGCCCCTCTTATTTTAAAAAATCTCAATGCATTTACACACAGTTTTGACTTTTTCGGATGGGTACTATTATACATCCTAAAAGCACGCATATATATATATATATATATATATATATATATATATATATATATATATATATATATATATAACTCTTTATCGCTCCTCCCAAGAAAAATCGCTTTACTAAAGATTAATGTATACTAATTCTCTTGTCCCTTGGGAAACTGTGTTTCTGTCAATAATTTAAAGTATACATCAACATTTACTGATGACATTCTTCTCGAGAAGACTGACCTGTTACCTCTCCGTGTAAAATGCCATATATAACATTTTGTAGAAGTTCGCGGCTTCCTTTCTAATTGCTGTCAGATTATGATGGACAATACACTGCCAATTCCTCTGCAAAAGCGATTAACAATTTTGGAAGTTCTTCTCACCAAAAGAAAAAAGAAAAAAAAACACAACACACCATCAATAAAATTTATTTAAACCTCGGTGAGCGCATGTTGAAATACCTTTGAAGCATAAAAGTCATTTTAGGCACTTGACGTTTAAATCCATTCCAACTCCACAGCTTGTGAGCACACGTTCATTTCAAACGCTGGGCCATTAACAAAAGAATCGCTTCAATGGCTGCCTCTCGACTTCTACTTTCTTTCCTTCAAAAATCATCAACGATGTCCAAAAGTACGATGTTAACATACAATTTCAGAAAGTTCTTTTAAAGGTTCCACCCGCCATTAAACAACTTCGACATTTTTTTGTAAAAAGCGATCTAATGTTTTTAAATAACTTTCTTGTATAAACGAAGGATTGCTGCAGATAGATAGATAGAGAGAGAGAGGGAGAGAGAGAGAAAGAGAGAGAGAGAAAGAGAGAGAGAAAGAGAGGGAGAGAGACCAGAAAGGAAATTATAAAGGTTTTTAAAAATGTGGATTTTCACAAGATGAAAACTTTCGCGATGAAAGTTAAGCCCGTAAACAAAGTGGGCGTTAAATGATACCTCGATTAACCAGATGTCAGAATTTAAAATTAAAACAAAGTATGCCTAGATCTTTAACATTTTTTATATAAATTTACAACCGGAGCGTCCTATATTTCTTTCTCACTGTCGCTCTCTCTCTCTCCTCCCTCTCTCTCTCTCTCTCTCTCTCTATATATATATATATATATATATATATATATATATATATATATATATATATATACATAAGAGTGATTGAATCGATAAAATCATTATTAGTCTCAAGAAGTTCCTTCTCGAGACGAAATGTTTCCTTGCGAGTTTTCCATTATGTAGTAAAAAGTTTTACACTTTGTCATACAGCTTACCAATAAAATTCTTCTTGATATATAAAAAATAGATATTGTTATCCCCTCCACACACACACACACACACACACATATATATATATATATATATATATATTTCGATTCCGGATTGAAGCAATCTGACATCTAGCCGCACTGAAGAGATGCGATACAGCGAAACAATCTGTGTCTGTCGATGATTATATATATATATATATATATATATATATATATATATATATATATATATATATATATATATATACTAGTAGAGCCCGGCGTTGTCCGGGGATAACAGTAAGAGATAGATCAAGTATCCACCATCATAAAGACTGAAAAATAAAATTGACAAAGATTATTGTTTAAGGTTGACGGACACGCATGTCTTAATTAGTGTTTTTTTTTTTTTACGAATTGGTCAAACCAAAACTCAAACAAAAAACATTGTTTACAATCGTTATGAGTCTATCGATTGATGAATAGAATTTTATTATAAACAATTGTCTTGTAAATGGAATTTTAAAGCATTCTGAATGTAAAAATAAAGAAAAAAAAAATGTGCAAGACAATAAGAAACACTACATGCCAAAAAAAAAAAGTGAAGTTTTGTTGAAATCGATTGAAAATGTAGGTAGCCTTTCTGTAATCTTTTAGTTTTACAATTTATGATTTTTACTTATTGAATACAGTAAAAAATTGCATATTTTGCTTGTGGTGATTCATAATTAGAATTCTGATTTGAATATATTTTCCACTCGTTGTTTCTAATACAAAAAATATTAACTTTATTTGGGTTTATTAATTATGATCTAACAAATCTTATTCATTTAGTAGCCTTTCTGTAATAATAATCTTTTTTACAATTTATGATTTTTACTTATTGAATACAGTAAAAAAAATTGGACACCATGTGTATTTAAAGTAGTTTCCCGTTCCGGTTATTATTTTTAGTTAGGACTTGTGTATGTTTAGATTTCATTATCTTTCCCTAAAGATAAAGAATTTATTCCGATGTTTGTATTCGTACAATCAGTAGAGATCGTTAGATTATTGTTTAAGGTTGACGGACACGCATGTCCTAATTAGTTTTTTGTTTTTTTTACGAATTGGTCAAACCCAAACTCAAACAAAAACATTGTTTACAATCGTTATGAGTCTATCGATTGATGAATAGAATCTTATTATAAACAATTGTCTTGTAAATGGAATTTTTAAAGCATTCTGAATGTAAAAATAAAGAAAAAAATGTGCAAGACAATAAGAAACACTACATGCCAAAAAAAAGTGAAGTTTTGTTGAAATCGGTTGAAAAATGTAGGTAGCCTATCTCTGTAATCTTTTACAATTTATGATTTTTACTTATTGAATACAGTAAAAAAAATGACATATTTTGCTTGTGGTGATTCATAATTAGAATTCTGATTTGAATATATTTTCCACTCGTTATTAACTTTATTTGGGTTTATTAATTTATTACAAGTACTGTGTTCTTTCCTTAATAATTATCATCTTCGAAATATTGTTGTTTTTTGTCTATCAGATTTCTTACGTCGGCATTTTTAAATTATTTCTTAATAGTTTCTTTTAAATATTGAATTAATTTCAAATAGAACCAATGCCTTATTGATCTGCCTTGTAACAAATTGCAAAGGGAATTGTAAAAACGGCCCTAAAGTACGTGGAATTATCTTTCCCTAAAGATAAAGAATTATCCGATTTTTCGATTCGTAGAGATCGTTAGATTATTGTTTAGGTTGACGGACACGCATGTCTTAGTTTTTTTTTTTACGAATTGGTCAAAGCCAAACTCAAACAAAAACATTGTTTTCAATCGTTATGATGAGTCTCACGATTGAATAGAATTAGAATTTTATTATAAACAATTGTCTTGTAAATGGAATTTTTAAAGCATTCTGAATGTATAAATAAAGAAAAAAGTGTGCAAGACAATAAGAAACACTACCTGCTAAAAAAGAAAGTGGATGTTTGTTTTATCGGCTGAAAAATGTAAGAAATCCGATTTGTCCCCCTTCCATTCTCACGATGTGTCTTAATCGTGTTTTCAAATTGATTTTGTTAAAAAACAATTGTGTTTTTCCCATTTTCGGCGCCGTTAGAACCACCACAATGTAATTCCGATCCAATATATAAACGTTACAGACACACACACACACACAATCTGCGTTTTATAATAAGCAAGATATATATATATACACACACGCAGACATATATATATATATATATATATATATATATATATATATATATATGATATTCCAAAAATCGTTCAACATATATATATATATATATATATATATATATATATATATATATATATATATGTTGATCCTCATTTTGCGTATATTAAATATATAATATAAAAATATAGATTCAATTGTCGTCCGGTACACAGTACTCCCCGGTCTTTTGAAGAGTAAAGGTATAGTACCTTTCATGACTTATTCACAAATTATTTTAGAAATGTTTATTTTTTAGAATATCCTGATAAAAACATTTTTTCATCTCTTAGCCCCTGCTTAATTTGTTTTTATATTTCGAGTAAATTTTGTACCGTTTAATGTTTATATTAGTTAAACATAGATCTCCTTGGAGAATTGAAATCACCACTTTATTTTTGTAACACAGTACTCCCAGTCCCCGAAAATCTGCTCTCAGAGATAAAATGGAGTAAATGTAAGATATTGCTTAATTAGAAAAGCTTTTAATTGCTTTTATGAATAAGATATATTATGGAAACTACTTTTTTTTTTAAGAAAAAATCGATGAATAATGAATTTTTACAAGAATTATTTTCACTTTTTTTATTGTAATTGTAATAATATATGAAGCTATAAATCTTTTAGAAATTATTGTTAAGTAAAAGCTATATTTACTAATCACAAACGGAATATATTTCTACAATTCAGCGGCTCCCAATATTTTAAAAAGCATTTTGAATTTTTTTGTGTATAAACGTGCCAATTTTTTGTAAATATGAACGTACATATATGACTTTATCAGAAAATAAGAGCGATAACTAAAGTACCTAAAATTCAATAAAACATTAGAATACGGAGAATATTTTCCTAAATTTTTAAGATTAATAGATAGTTAAAAATTATATAAAAAGACGCTCACGTTATATTCCTCAAGTAATTTTTTATGTAGTAAAAGATTACATAAACTTCTATCTATCAGTTAAAATATTAACCTGTGAACATCTTAAATATACACCTAACTCCTAACTCCATGTTGAGAAAATTAATTTCCGTCATATTTTAAACTAAAAGTAAGTAATATTTTTCAAATCCGTTTAATTAAACTTTAAATCAGCTAATATTCTTCAAACAATGTTTCAGAAAATTATATTTTTTTTTTAAATGATTTTTAATTAAGAGAATTACATTGTGCTAACAGATGGCTAAAAATGGTTAAAATCATCGATTTTTAGCGGTTAAAAAATACTTCCAGCCAATTTAAATTAGTTTTGAGTATATTGCTTATTGGAAATATTAAATTTAATCTATTAGCTTGGAATTAAACTAAAATAATAATTTCAAAAAATATTTTTCATTTTTAAAAATTAATTTTAGAACATAGGTATTGTTCGAGGCGCCTAAATTAATGTATCAAATGTTAAATTCAATTATTGAATCAAGAAAATGATATTAAAATAGTTACTGAAACTTCTTCCTGATATCCTGATTGTTGTTATAAATACTGCCGTAAAACAATGGATGATTAATAAATTTTAACGAAATCTAACTTTTAATAACTTACATCTATGGAAATTGCTGAAATTAAATGTTTTGTAATGCTCGTGATTAATGACTTACTTATGAAATGTTTCCTTGGCTGCGTATAATTTCTTCCTTAAAAAAAAAAAGACTAACAAACATTTTTTGGTGTTAAGTAACGGTTTATGTATGTGTGTGGAGGGGTGTGTGTGTGTGAGAGAGAGAGAAAGAGAGTGATTGTGTAAATTTATGTTTAAAAAGTGAGTGAAAAAAGAAAGCGTGTGAAGTCGATAATGGAATGAAAACAAGACCCCCCCCCCAAAAAAAAAAGAAATTTA
>CAHIKZ030002445.1:682500-722500 GCA_903632075.3 Acanthosepion pharaonis | reverse complement strand
AGTGATGTACGCCTTGTCACTCATTTATCTTTCGATACATGAGTGACGAGGCAGATTTTTTTCCCGCATAAGGTTGCCATATCTTTCTGCGGTAGGCCAGTTGCCATCCAAGGCTACAGAACCTAGTCTGTCCTGCTATTTCACCCATAGTTTGCGGGGGAGAAGAAGGGTATTAGCACGTAAGTGAATGTAATGGATTCGACTGGAATTCGAACTCGGTTCTCCGATCCCTCAATCCGAGCTGCTATCCATTACTCTACACGTCGATTAATTTAAACATGTCGTTTTCCCTAGGAATTGTGAGATCAATCTCTCAGCCTGTTAGCTGAATAAGGTGAGTGTGTACTAATTGATATCTTTTGAATATGCAAAACGCAATAAGAACAATCTACATGGATTAAACAGAATTCGCTTTTACCATCGGATCGTCAGACTGTAAGTGTTCTCCATGCTTCGACGAAATTTGCAATTTGCCATAAATATTTACCATTGATCTCTCTCTCTCTCTCTCTCTCTCTCTCTCTCTCTCCCCCTCCCTCCTCGTGTATATATATATACTGGGTTCTCTAGGTGTATGCATCCATGGCAAGGGTTATACTGTACAGACATCAAAAATATTATAAAGATCATAATTAATTGAGACGAAGGTGGGTTTGTCGTCTCTGATTTCGTTTGAGATCGAATAAAAAATTACGCCTATGAATTTTAATTAAAATTTATACATATATATATATATATATTCAATGTCCACTTTTATATTTGCATACGCTCTATCCCATACCTTAAAACTATATTTTATCATATATAGTCATCAACAGAAAGACTTTCGCTGTATCACAGCTCATCAATGTGGATAGATATCCGATCGGTTCAAGCCGTGACCGGACGGATTTGGTAGTAGTCGGAGATTCTCACCCCTAGTCTACCGACACCCGGCAACGAAAAAGTCGAATTTTTGCATATTTATTTTTTCATAAACAAACCAGTCACTACCCCAAAACCAAGTTAATAGATTGGTAGTGTAATTACTAAGAACTGATTTTCATAAAACTTTTCGCAGCTGGTTTTTCACAATAAAGAAAACACCATTATTAGGTTTTCATCATTCTGTGTGATATCCTTTATTTTTTTTTTTTTTCAGATTCGACAGTTTAGGGGTGAACTACGCTCATAGCTTTTGAATAAAAAAAGCCCAGCTAGATATTTTGGGGAAAAGAATTAAGTATGATGATACATATTAATTATACCTGGAATATATATTTAACAGAAATCCATAATAATATTACAAAATTTATTGACATATTTAATTATTTGGATCATGGCAGCATTCAACAACTTACAAAGGAGACCGCCCAGAAGAGTTGCAGGAGATTTCGAAGTCGTCTTGAGGCCGTGGTTGAGACCAATAGAGATTTTTTGAATAAATTTACTCTTTACTATTTCAAGATATTTTTGTGCAGTTTTGGTAAATATATCTGTTAAAATGAGATGTCAGTTTCATTTTGCGTAATTTAGACAACAATTTATCCATCGCACCCTGTATATATATATATATATATATATATATATATATATATATATATATATATATATATGTGTGTGTGTGTGTGTGTGTGATATAATTTGGTTTTTATAAGTAAATCGCTGATACATACGGAAGAGTGAAGAGTGGAGTCGGATGCTAAAGGTAACATCAATCAGCTAAGTGACAATTAATACATTAAAGTACATTAATCCTATATATATATATATATATATATATATATATATATATATATATATATATATATATATATAATATAAATAAAAAGAAAGAACAGTAAGATATAAAATCCGGTGTTCTTATAGATATTTTTATTTTTACAAAATAGTGCTCAATGTAAATTTACAGAGCATTAATATTATAATTAATTGATTTAAAATATGTTTTTCTTTACAGTTCCAACCATGTTTCAAAAATAGAAGCTAAAAACCACGAATTTAATTTTGCAATTAAATTAAAAGCATTAGTTCGCTTGAAGATGAAATGGAACTAATGCTTTTAATTTAATTGCAAAATTAAATTCGGGGTTTTAGCTTCTATTTTTGAAAACATGGTTGAAACTGTGTAGCGAAAAAACATATTTTAAATCAATTAATTTATAATATTAATGATATAATAATATATATATATATATATATATATATATATATATATATAGAGAGAGAGAGAGAGAGAGAGAGAGAGAGTGAGCACCAAGCGTTAACAGTCTGTTTCATGCTTCAACGAATTACGACGAAATTTGCAATTTGCCTTAAATATTTACCATTGATCTCTCTCTCCTCTCGTATATATATATATATATATATATATATATATATATATATATATAAAAACACCTAAGGGTTGTTAACAGAAGGAAAATGGAAAATTAGACCTCACGACAGAGATATCTATTTCAGTTTCATTCAAAATAAATGTGTACGTACGTTTGCATTTTTATTTTAATTCAATGGCAATCTTAAAAATATTTTTACAAAATTAAAAAAAAAAATCTATTTAATACCGAATAATTTCCAATAGATTAATCAGCAACTTCATGAATATATTGCTCAGACCAGGGTAGGTGTTGTCCTAATTGAGTAGGAGGGGGAATTTATTATTGCAATGTCTTATTTTCGACTTAGTCAAATTGTGTTTGTGGGTATGTGTGTCTGAGAGAGAGTTTGTGTGTGACATACACAGACATAAGCATAATCCATTACATAGACGAATGCAAAGTCACTTGCAGACGGAATTAACTCTTCTTTTATTGGTTTCTGCTGTTCAAAATTGCCTGGGCTTCCGTAGAATGGAAGCATAGACTTTGGATAAATATACCCGCCCCCATAAGCTACAAAATGCCAGATTAACCTAGTGACAAATGCTACGGGCCCCGCATTTTCGAGGGCTCTACATTAAATAGTTTCAAGCTGTATCGTGAGATCGACATTTTAGAATCTGGAAATGTTAATGTATGGGGAACTGCATCTTTAACTATTCATCATTTCAGGTAACATTATATTGAAGCCGTTAACTTTATCCAAATATCCCGTAAGAATCATTTACCTGACTTTTTTCTGAGATTTCTTATAATGTTGATAGAAGGTAAATTTTTTAGCGGTCATATAAGCTCTATTATGCTAGTAAATAAATTTGTGACTTTATATTTATGTGTATTTTTTCTAAATTTAACAGAGGCTAGATGCCCGACATTTTCCTAATCCGATCCTGAGAGCACATTGCTAGCGCTTGTAAATATATATTTTGCAGGCATTCCAATGATTGTTTAAGAACTGTGTATGGGGACATATAAAAAGTTTAAATATTATTGTATACTATTTTTTGCAACCTTTAAGTGAAATGTGTCTCCACCTAAAACTACATTGTCGAACGATGTAACATCAAAGAAAAGGGAATTAAATGATAATCTCTACAGATGTACATTATAATAGATATTTTCATAACATTTTAGAAGTGGTCGTCATGACAACCGCCAGGTTACAATAGAATAACAAAAATATTGAATAACACGACGTTTTCAATTTGAGGAAGCAATTATGAGAGTTGTTTTTTACTAAACACTCCCAATTTGTGAGTATATATATAATAAAACGACGAAATTTCCCCCACTACTTCCACAATAACACCAATACACGCAATCTACATAAACCCCAATTTTTTAAAACATTAATCAGTTTGTCTGACGATCGCAAAAGCGTGAAACCCAGGGTCACAAACTCACATCTATCTAACCAAATATGTTCTCTGATATTGAGCGCTTTCTAATAAATACCGCGCATATAATATATAAATAATTACACATACTTATATTTATTTATATTTATATACACTTTTCACACACACATATATATATATATATATATATATATATATATATATATATATATATATATAACATTAAATAATATATAGACAAGTGTTGTCTATTTATTTTATGTAAATTCTTTTCATAACTTCTAAGTTTAATAACATTATCATTGAACGAAAAGACGTTATGAAAAGAATTTACATAAAATAGACAACACTTGTCTATATTATTTAATGAAACGTGTGTATGAATGAAAAGATGCTGCCTAAATACACGCAATATGTATGTATATATATATATATATATATATATATATATATATATATATATATATATATATATAAATTTATTTATTAAAGACATTTTTTATGTTTAACTTTGTTATTTATAGATACAAGTATTTAAGCAAATGCTCTGTTTATGATAAACAGTATTAAATAACATTTACCGGCCTGAATTTCCGAGAAATTTTCATAGAAAATATTCGTTTTTTGACAGGATTCGAACCTGCATCCTATACGGAACCGTCATTTACGCTGACGTGCCTTATGAATGTACGAGATTCATGGAAGATTGAAGTTTATGAGCAGTAAATTCGACCTTGTCTACCGAGAAGGTTCTTTGTAGCCCAGAGGTAAGGCACGTCAGCGTAAATGACGGTTCCGTATAGGATGCAGGTTCGAATCCTGTCAAAGAACGAATATTTTCTATGAAAATTTCTCGGACATTCAGGCCGGTAAATGTTATTTAATACTGTTTATCATAAACAGAGCATTTGCTTAAATACTTGTATCTATAAATAACAACGTTAAACATAAAAAATGTCTTTAATAAATAAATTGTTGGACCTTGTCCATTTCTTAATATATATATTAATACATATATGTATGTATGTATCTCCACTAACACGTTGAAAAAGAGCATAAGATGAAAAATACCTCAAACTTAATATAAACAAAGTTTCCTTGTTAAAATATCTATATTATTATCAAGAGTTAAAATCAAAGTATTTTATTATTTAATTAATTTTTTTTTATCCTTTCTAGTACATTCTAAATTTTGGTTAAAAATTTTGTTTTTCTTGCGTCAGCGGAGAGGAGCCAAAGATTATTTTATGAAATTTTAGCGTCTTTTTACAATAAAAAAAAAAACGAATTGATTTGGAAATTCTGGCAAAAATCAAATAATTGTTGGATTTTAATCAAACATTCAGTACTTGTTCACAAATGAATTAAATTATTTTAGAATTTTTCTTTTTTTACATCTGTTATCCTCCACTTATTTATTTTATGAAATTTTGAGAAAATAAATTTCACCCTCCTTAATATTTATATTAGTTAAAAGTAGAACTCATTGGAGAATTTGAACCATCATTTTGTTTTTGTTTTTTTTTTTGTAAAGCAGAAATATCATTTACCGAAAATCTGTTCTGAATCGTAAAATAAAAAAATGCAATAAAACTAAGACATTATTTAATTAGAAAATATTTTAATTGCTTTTTTTAAGGACACTATTTTCTTAAGAAAACATTTTTTCGATAAATAATCAAATTTTACAAGAATTGTCTTCATTTTTTTAAAATTTTAATTATAATAAGCTTAAGTATAAACCTTTTAAAATCTTTTAAAATTCTGTATTAATTTCACCCTTTTAGATGATGTAAGTAAAGTAAATTATAAATTAAGTAAAATCTATACTTACTAATCATAAATGAAAAAGCTTAGTAGAAATCATCAAAGACCAATATTTTTAAAAGAAATTTGAAATTTTTCTGTGTATAAATGTGCCTATTTTTGTAGATACGAGCGCCCATATACGTCATTATCAGAAAATAAGTGCGATAACTATAGTAAATTTAAAGCCAAGTTATCTACAATTAAAAATAGATTACGAGAATAGCTTTCTAATTTTTTAAGATTACCGAGTACATACAAATTATGTAAAAACGGCGCTCATGTCATTTTCTTAAATTATATTTTATATATAAAGGCCACATTAGATCTGTCAACACGTACACACCTTCAATTAACTGCTACTGTCGTGTTAAAAAATGAATTTTCTGCGATCTTTTAAAATGCACGGAATAAACACCCCAACTCGTATTCAAAACAACACAAAACACATTTTATAGAGTCAAACATGAAAAGAAATTAACATCACTTAAAAATAAACCCACTTGAAAATACTTAAAGAATTGAGCGAAAGCGCTTGGGACAATGGACAAATACGAAACATTTTTGAACTCTCTGACTCCCACCAAACGAAAAAAATGTAAGCATGCTGAAAAAACTAAATAAAAATTAATTAAATTTTCCTTGTCTGTCGTATTCAACGAAATATGTTTACAAGAAAGGTTACTGCGCTAAAATACATTAATATTACAAACCCTGTCTGAAGTTATTAAGCAAATCGTATGAACTTCAATAATTCAAATTTGGTTTGAGAAAAAAAATTGTCAAATTTTAAACAATCAATTTAGATGCTCTAAACAAAGCCTGACTTGAACTTTTATGTAATATCAATGTTTTATTGAAGTTATTTATGTATTCTAAAATAACTGCTGTCTTTTGTTATTACTCAAAACCAAATAATCACATTTTAATTCAATAAAATATAATAAAATCATCAAAAATTGATCAACACCTATCATAGAACAAATAGAAAACACTTGATGATGGCATTTCCATTATCTTCTCTCTTGTAAATCTTTTATACTCAAAGAATTCACGGGTAAGTTTAGATATATGAATAAATTTAATCTGTGTTTCTTGATTAGGAGTCGGTTTGCGGTGACTTCTAGAGTCTCCTCATTCGTTTTCACACCCAGTAGCCGCTTGCGTCTTAGTGGCATTATCGCCTTGCTTGATATGATTTGATTTTAAAAAAATCAAAATAATATATATATATATATATATATATATATATATATATATATATATACACACACACAAATCAAGAATACCTTAAAATCCATCTCGCTTATAATTTATTTCCTGAATATTTTTATATTCATCTCTTCAGACTCTTCAAGGGAGAGAGAAAGAGAGAGAGAAAGAGAGAGAGAGAGAGAGAGAGAGAGAAAGAGAGAGAGAGAGAAAGAGAGAGAGAGAAAGAGAGAGAGAGAGAGTGAAAGAGTGAGTGAGCAAAAGCTCTCTATTAAAGTTTGAAATACGTTTTAAATAATTACAGATTTATTATATATATATATATATATATATATATATATATATATATATATATATATATATATATATATATAAAGCTTGAAATACATTTTAAATAATTTCTAAAATTAGTTGATTTTAAACAAGCCCGTTAGTATGTTCATTTATGCTAATTATTGTTTTTTAATTGTATTTTTTGATTGACAAATGTTTCAACTGAAAATTAATTTAAATAATTATTTAAAGAATTATTTTTACTAAACCATTTTCTATTGAAAATTCCTTTATAATAATATCGAAAATATCTTCCAAATAGCAAGAATTCTTGGTATCGCCCTTTTCTGAATTCTTTCAAAGAACTTCACACGAAATGATACATGCACCAATTCGCACCATAATGTGACGATCCATAGCGCTAGGCAGAGTTATCGGCCCTAACACAAAGTCGTCTCTCGCTGTGACGAGAACAATTGTCTTCTATAATCTTGCTCATTGCTTGATGCTATCGTTATTGCTAGACGGCGCCACTTATAACGAGATACATTCATTCGCGGACGAAAATCGTCAAAATATGAATCATTTTTTTTTTTTTCCTGCATGACTCACGATTTTTATCAGTGATCAGTGTTTGTTTCTTCTTGGGTGGGAGTCAAATGTCTGAAATTGAGAGGATCATATTTATAATTTTATAAATGTCCTGAAAAAAAGGTAAGGATGAAAAAATATTAAAAATCTAAATCTAAATGGGTTTTTTTTTTTTGTTTTTTTTTTTTTTTTTGTTTTTTAGAAATTCTTTTGTCGCGGAGCTTGGAGTTTATCCAAATTAATCGAGTTTGATTATAATTTTCTTTGCCTATTATCATTCTCTTATGGAGCGATATAAATAAAAATACACTTTTTATGTAAGTATATGAATAGGGGTGTTAGTAAAGTAAGTAAATGACTGGCTGTTTGCTTCCCAATATATTCATCAGCTAGCGTATACTTAGTACTAAATCGTTCTCAGGCAGATCTGTGTTTCGCCAACACCCAGCCTATGGTTTATAATGCAGCTATACTGAGTGGGCCTTACTTACAGTTTCTAGGAGAAAGCACTTAATCTGGCGTGATCAACAGTTTTCAACAAGCCTAGTACACCCAAACCCTCGGTCACGATGATTTGTGACTTCGTGCTCGTAAAACCATCGACGGATTTCAAACAGTTCCGTCTGCACAATTTCACTCATAATTTTTCACTCATATTATGGTAGGGCTTTCAGGCCATTCCCAATGCTGATAGACGCTAGGATAGTCACCTAGAGAAGCCAATATTATCAAGAAGTTACCCATGACATTACTACTTGGCCACAAACCCTTAAGATTAAACTTGCAGGACCTCAAATTAAAACCGTGAAAAAACGACGAATGTAAACACTAATTATCCCATGACATGATGTCGTTGTAAGGCCACTTCACAGCTGAACACCTGATCAATTTTCTCCATATACTTGGGTGGGAAGCCAGAAGAATATTCATACATGCGTGAGCAAGTAGACCTGGCGGAACCCATCCCCCTGCAGGTTATCCCACAATATAAGTGTATATTTGTGTCTATGCTTTGAGACAGATCCCGTGTAAAGACTTCTTCTAGTGGCAACATTTTGTTAGTTTAATAAAATAGTTTATTCTATGTTGAATACAATAGTTTTGTATATCTTTAACGAAATATTTCCTTGGAAAAGATTCATTTATTTTTTGCTTGGTCATTTCAAGACATTAAAATACTTTAGTTGAAACTAAAGAACATCCACCATTGGGTGTGATTTTCTCTCATTTCTATATAGAAATAAAAATAATATTCATTATGTCTTTTTTGTAATTTATGGAAAATGGTTAGGAAAATAATTACTTTGAAGAAAGCCGTTAAAACATGCCGAGAAGGGCCTCATTTCACTGGGGAGGGTCTCCGTCGGTCAGGGTTGATCATGTGTAGCATCCTATTTGTCTGCTTGGCTGGAGCATAGACGTCTGTGACTGTAGAGGCCGATGCGGGTGTAATAATCTCTGTTGCAGAAGTGTGATCTGTCTCTTGTCTGTTGGAGTTGTCACTTTGCTTTCCGCGGGCCTGCCGTTTCGTGGCAACTTGTGTCAGCTTCTCCTCCCCTGACTTGAGGTGCTTGGTCAGGGTTCCTCTCCATTTGGATGGTATGACTGCCAGGTTCTCCCAGGACTCTGTGTTGATGTCAACAGCTTTCACGTCGCGCCTCACGACATCGTGATACCGCCCGGCGGGTCTCCTTCCATAGGCCAGCTCTCCATACAAGAGGTCTTTGGGGATGCGACCGTCTGGCATGCGATGGACGTGGCCCAACCAATGGACTCTGCGCTGTCTGAGCAGTGTGAACATGCTGGACAAGACCTGCTGGAGACAAGACCTCGGTGTTGGGCACCTTGTCTTGCCATGCTATTCCCAGGATGCGGCGGATGCTTCTCATATGAAAGGTGGTCAGACGCCTTTCTTGCCTGGTTTAGGTGGTCCAAGCATCGCTGCCATATAGCAGAGTGTTGATGACGCAGGCGTTGTACACTGCCGTCTTGGTCACTGTCAGCTGGAGATTGGTCCACACACGTGTTGTGAGGCGCGCAATTGTTGTGGCTGCCTTCCCGATTCTCTTGTCAATCTCTGCGTCTAAGGAGAGGTTGTCAGTGATGGTGGAGCCAAGGTACGTGAAGTAATGGACCGCATTTGACTAATTTTCAGTTTTCTTTCTATTTTTCTTTTCTATATTTAATTTCTCTGTGAAATGCATGACCTGCAAAAATAAAGATTTATAGAAAAAGACTCCAGAACATCTTTAACTTAAAGAATATAAAATGAACTTTTCTGCTAAAATATTTTAATACTAATTTCATCATAAGATTTTTCTCTTATATCTAACTTTAAAATCCTTTCATTTTCTTTGATTTATGATATTTGAATGATTTCTTTATTTTTTCTTTTAATCTTATGTTATTGTAACGCATAATTACGATCATGCGACCGACAGTTTCGTTTACGGACCTCTTTTTAGCTCTCTTTTCAGCTCTTTCAAGTAAAATCAGTAAAATCAATAAAGAAATGATGATTCGTTTTTTGTTAAACCTTTAAAAAAATCAAGTTTTTAACGGTTATACTCATTAATGACCTTAGAAAACGCATGCATTAGTCTTCCTCCGGCTATTTTTTATTTTATTTTCACTAAATTTCAACCAATACATGGTTCGAGAGCCACTCAAGGTAGAGGATTATAGTCGAACGAGGTGTGTGAAATGAATTGAACAGATGGTATGAACAGGAGATTATGAGGATAAAGAGGATAGATAAAGCTTGAACGTTGTCTTGAAAAGGTCAAGACTGAATGGTCCAACAGGACAGACTAGGCTATCTTGCGGTTAACTTTAGGCTATGAATAAAACCTACGCAAAACCGGATTCGAGCCCTTAAAGCGAATGAATGACATACTGCATGACCTTCGGTCAACTCCTACAACTGCATCGGTATCAAACTGTATTAGTTTATACTTCCTTATACTCTACAGGCATCGCCAAAAATGTGATCTTGGGCAGCGCGAGATCACCATATTTCTTGCCCAGGCTTTCATCTCCCGAGACGAACGTAAGTCAACGCAATAAACTTTATATATTTTGAAGCAAAGAGATTCGACTGATAAATAGCATAGATAGATAGATAGATAGAAGTATCGTATGGAGATAAAAATGTAATTACTTACTCAGAAGAAAAGAAGAAAAGCAAAAGAGAAAGGGGCAAATAAAATTAAAACTACGAGAGGACATATGATTCTATGTATGTGTAGAGATGTCCGTGTGCATGCACAAATGTGATTTTATTTTTACAGATATATATATATATATATATATATCTGTAAAATATATATATATATCTGTAAAAATATATATATATATATATATATCAATAGTGATTAAATTTGGATTTTAAAATTGCCAGTTTTTAATTTTAATATTAAATTTTATCATATAAATTTATAATTATTAGTTAGTATAAATTATTTTTAATATTACACGTATTTAAAGATATGAATAGCTATAATAGCAGGATTTTGTTGTCAAGCTTTTGAATCTTTCTGTACTTCGTTTTTGATTGGTTATTCTAGCTTTTGTAACAATGTTTCCCCCCAGTGTAGGATCGTTAATTAATCTGAAACTTTTTAAACCATTTATTTTATTTTCAACATCATCACTTGATAAGACACAGAGTGTGTTGAAACAAATGGCTATTTTTGTAGTGATTTTATAACATACTTATGTTATAATTTTTTTTTTTATAAAAAATTATATATATATATATATATATATATATATATATATATATATATATATATATATATATATATAGAACAATAAAAATATTAAAAAATTAAAATCTTCAGACACACTGCGTTGTAGATTAATATTCTTTCGCTTTTATTATTATTATTTCATTTTGATTCCATGACTACTTTCGGCCGACATGGCCATCATCAGGAGAAGAAATATCTCTGCTTGCTGGTGGCAGGAACTACATCTCATATATATATATATATATATATATATATATATATATATATATATATATATATATATATATATATATATTATGAAATGGACAAAGTCCGAAAATTATTTTAAGACATTTTTTTATATTTATACGTTCTTTTTATAGATACAAATATTTAAGTAAATATTTTGTTTATAATAAACGGTATTAACGACATTTACCGACCTGAATGTTCGAGGAATTTTAAAATAAATATTCGTATAAACATAAAAATGTCTTAATATAGATATTTGTGTGTGTATGTACTGACCATAGTTCAATTAGGACTCAATTAAACACAAAAAGTAACCTATCAAATTTCAACCATAACTTACTTGTAAAAAATACAAGTATAATAGCCTCATCCACATGTAAAATGGCTACAAAATAATGGAAGCTATAATAATAAAAAAAAAGAAAAAAGCTGCCATTCACACCAACTGTGAACACGGACACAATAAAAAAAAAACAAAAAAAAAAAAACATTGCAATCACTCACATGTTTTTAAAAATCCACACATTCAGTTAAAAACAAAAAAAAAATAGCATCCCCGATAATCCCTAATAGAATAGCCGAAAGTGCTCGGATACGCAGAACATTTGGACAATTTTTACATACTTTATGTCCAGAAAAGAAAACACTTATAAGAACAGAAGAAAAATTAAATAAAATGCTTAATAGCAGTTCTTTGTCAGCCGACTTTAATGAAACTTGTATAAAAGAAGGATTGCTGCCCAAATACACAATTACACACACACGCGCACGCGCACGGTAGATAGCGGCACGGTTTGAGGAATCGAAGAGCCGAGTTCGAATTCCAGTCGAATCCATTACATTCACTTCCGTGCTACTACCCTTGGGAAAGGTATGAATCCTTTTCTTCTCCCTCCATCTATGGTTAAATACCAGGACAGACTGGGTTCTATAACCTTGTCTGGCAACTGGTCTAGGAGAAGAACAACTCTGAATTCAAAACCTGTGGAGTGTCGTTTGGGGAATTTGTGGCACGGAGTGCACCAGGTCTCTGAATTCGGCCTTTCAAAAAGTGTGGCTGGTCCTGCATGAAACCTTCACCACTATAATGAAATGAAATCTGCTGGTGTCTGGGCTGTCCGTTCATAGAAACTGAGCTGCTTGACCCTCATACGTCGAATACGACGGTAGAATCCACCATATATATATATATATATATATATATATATATATATATATATATATATATATATATATATATAAATATAAATATCGACCTTTTAAGATTCCATGTAATAAGCTATTCTCACCATAACCCCTTTAACAATTCTGGAATCATCAACTTTAAATATCCAAAAAATTTTTAACCCCAGAGGAATTGAAATGAAAAATGACAAAATATCCTCTTTTACGTTTTTTTCTCACTTCAACAATTTTACGTAAAATTGATGAGGTCCGTCAAAATTTAAATTTCTTTTTTCATTTTTCATTTCAGCTTTAAGTAAAGTCTGATGATCCAGAAGCCTGTTAATGTCGGGTTTTTTGGTGAAAGAGACTTATTACATGGAATCTTAACGGGTCTGTTTTTTATTCAAACATATCTTTTTGAATTTTACATTGAGCTCTCTGGATATCATCCTCCTCGGGTCTACCCATACGGATTACTGAAGTTTGTTTAACTAAATATATATATATATATATATATATATATATATCAGTTCATCCCATAAGTTCTGTCCAAATTTTAAATTTTTTGGGTAAAATGAACGAAATTTAAAGAGTATTTTATAATGTCTAATGGAGATGAACATTATGTTTATGTTTAGATGCATTTAAACTGATCAAATTTCAGAGAACAATAAAATTAAATTTTGTTTGATTAAAACCATGTTAATATGGAAGTACCCAAGAATCATTTGAGGCACATAATGCTTTATGAGTTCAAGAAAGGGAACTCAGCAGCCGAAGCGGCTAGAAACATTCACTCAGTTTATGGAGAGGAAGATGGTTTGCAAAATTCAGAGGTGGAGATTCCACCCTTGAAGATAAAGATCGAACCGGACGTCCAGTTGAGTTTGATGAAAAGCTTCTTGAAGCAGCCCTTGAAGAAAATCCTGCTTTATCAGTTGAGGAATTGTCAGTGGTTCTCAGTTCAAACCATACAACTGTTCATCGTCATCTTCAACACCTTGGAAAAGTTCCTAAACTTGGAAAATGTGTGCCTCATGAATTGTCTGAAAACAACCTCAAATCCCGAGTTGACATCTGCTCTTCTCTCCATTCTCGCCAACTTGTTTCACCTTTTTTGGATAGAATTGTGACTGGCGACAAAAATGGATCTTTTATCGAAATGTTAAGCATTGTAGACAGTGGCTTGGTAAAGGGGAAGGACCCCAGCCACGGCCGAGAAGGGAACTTTATGGGGAAAAGGTTCTTCTTTCAATCTGGTGGGATCGCCAAGGAATAATCCACTTTGAATTCTTACCACCTAATGCAACAAGTAATGCTCAAATATACTGTCAGCAATTAGAGCGTTTGAACCAAGCTTTGAGGAAAAAAAAGACCTGCTCTAGTGAATCGAAAAGAGGTGATGTTTCATCAGGACAATGCGCGACCCCACATAGCAAGAATCACGTCACAAAAGATCGAAGAACTTGCTTGGGGGAAAATTCCTCATCCACCTTATTCTCCCGATCTTGCTCCTTCAGATTACCATTTGTTTCGTAGCTTACAGTATCATTTGGAAGAAACAGCTTTTGTAACACAGGAAGAGGTTAAAACTGCCATTTGGGAGTTCTTCGAATCAAAGCCAAAAGAATTTTACATTAATGGAATTAGTAAACTTGTAAATAGATGGAAGGAAGTCATAGATAATCAGGGAAAATACATTGTTGATTGAATCTGTAATTACATATAACATTTGGTCACTTGTTTTCTTTATTCAAAATTCGTACAGAACTTATGGATGATGATATATATATATATATATATATATATATATATATATATATATATATATATATATATATATATATATTTTTTTCACAATGTTTCTTTAGTAGGCCTTTAGAATTTATACCGGTTGTTATTAATTTCAGTTTAACGAAATAAAAAAAAAGCAGCAATAGCAGGCTCAAACATGTGTACCCGCTAAAAAAAAACCTTTATAACAATAAGAAATAATGTAAGATAATAAAAGAATCCTTAGAAAAATATGCTCACACACACACACACACACACACACACACACACATATATATATATATATATATATATATATATATATAGTCATCCACAGATATCCGTAAGCTAATGTATACCGAAAGATATGTACACACACATATACACAGCCTAAATGCAGCACAGTGGACACTGATATACATCTATTTCATCACTAATGGTTGTGAGGGAAGAGGTTGAAGGAATTCGATGGTAGAAGGAACTGGCAACATAGGCGACAAGCCAACAACACCCTTTTTGCCTCCCCCTCCCTTTTCGTCCAGGAAACAGATTACTTTAATTTTTCCCTGATACAAGGAAATGCGTTGAAACATAAAGTGGACCCAAAGGTTTTGTACGATAAATGGCGACGGCAAAAGACAAAACAGAAGGCGGTGATAAGATTAGAAACGCGAAGAAATCATGTGATAATAAGACAAAGAAAGAAAGAAAGAAAGAAAGAAAGAAAGAAAGAAAGAAAGAAAGAAAGAAATGTAATGTAAACCAATACAGGTTGAAGAAAGAAAAAAAACATGAAAAGGAAAAAGAATGAAACTGATAGAAATTCTCAGCAGAAATGACGTAAAAAGAAAAGAAAGAAACAAAAAAAGAAGAAAGAAAGAAAGAAAGAAAGAGGAAAGACAGAATGAAAGAAAATTAATGAAAAAGTGACTGTAAACGAAATATGATCAAAAGGCAAAAATAAGGACGAAAAAAGAAAAGAAAGATGCCAAAGTGAGAAGCAGAAAAGAGAATGATGGAAAATAAAGGAATAGAGAAGGGTCATAGAAAGTAGTCGAGAAAATAAGAAAAGAAATTTTAAAAAAAGGAAGCTGATTAAGCATGTTTAGCAATTTTAATATCTGAGTATTTCCTACCAGTGTCAGTGATCTGTGTTCAAGAACGGGAAACATCAGGATTTCGAAAACCGAATGTAAAATCACTCAAAGACGAGAAGAAGAAATACTGAGAAAAATAAAGTAAAAGTTACATGAGAAAAGAGGAAAGCGAAAGAAAGCAAGGACGAGAAAAACGTAGAAAAAGGAATCAAAAAGATGTTGAATAAGAAAAAAAAGTTAGTGCAAAAATGGAGGAGATTGAAGAAAAATCATCGTTAAAATAAGTTTTATCAGGACAAAATAGGCAGAGGAATTGAGTTGTGGTAATTATACAAAGTAGAATGGGAAACTAAAAGATGGAATAAAAAGAAGAGGAGATGAGAAAGAGGAATTAAACAGGTGAGTAAAAAAAGAAAGAAGCAGTGATAAATGAATGAGAATTATAGAATTAATCCACAGAAAGTATGAAAAAAGAAAGAAATAAACATGAAAAAAAAAAGAATGAATGAATAAATAAATGAGGTTGATAGAAATTATCAGCAGAAAAAGAAAAAGAAAGACGCAAAAGAAAAAGAATGAGGGAATAAATGAATAAGACTGACATAAATTTAGCAGAAATGACGCAAAAAGAAAGAAACAAAGAAAGGATGTAAAACATGGAAGAAAGAAAAACAATTTAAAAGAAAATAAAACAGTGAGAGAGAGAGAGAGGGAGAAAATAAAAAATGTCTTAAGATAACGTAAAAAAAATTAAGATCTGCCCGGAAGTAAAAATTTAAGAAAATAAATAAGAATTCCGAAAAGTAAAAAATAAGTTTTAATTGGAATGAGTGAAGAAAGATCGTAAAAATCAGTATAAAGCATTTTTGACAGTAAAAAAAGAAAAATAGTTTCTGTCTGATTATTTTCAGTTTTAAAACAACATATAAAGAGAAGTAGAGAATAAAACATGGTAAAAAAAGAGGAAGAGACTATAGAGATTAGAGTGAAAGAGAAGAATACAAGGCGAAGAGGGCGGCGATGATGAGAGAAGAGAAAGAAGACATCTGCATGAGGAGAGATAAGTAAATAGAATAAAATAGTGAAAAGAAAAACAATAAGCAGTGAAGAAGGAGGAGTGATAAATAAATAAAGATATGCTGAGAAAGTAAAATAGGAGGAGGAGGAAAAGTGAGAAAAAAACGAAAAAGAACCCTGAAGATGGGAAAGAAAAGAAAAAAAAATGAAACGATAAGATTGGATATAAAAGAAAAGAAAAAAAAAAAAACTATCTTTGATGAAGCGAGAAATGGTTGGAGTCAAAGAATAAGACAAGAAAGAGAGAAGGAGAACCTTTAGCGAGTCAGTGGTTCAAAGTGGTTAGGATGAAGAGAAAATCCATATCAGTTATAATAAACTTTAAGAGGAAACTTAGAAGACAAGAACAGAAAGTTAAATGTCTTAAATGTTAACGTAAGTTATCACTAAGCGATTTAAAATGTGCCTTCTTTTTTCTCCGTTGTCCGTCGACTGTCGATGCCAGGCGCTACGGGGAAATATATCATCGCATCACGCCCGATAACATTGTCTTTTATTACATGACTGGAAAAGCAAAGAGGCTAAGTGCGACACGTTCAGATTTTACGGCTTCATCGTACGCCCGAGGATCTGATTTCGAGTCTAGCGGGTGTTTTTTTTCTTTTTTTCTTCTTTCAAATATACACATAGTTATTTTTACTTTGTTCAAATTCTATCGCATACTACGTATGTCCATACATACATACACAGTCACTGTAGTAGGTATTTACTGACTTTAGCTTATGAAGCCACAAATTTTGCGGTTCACCTCGTAAGAATCGAACGTACGATATTAATAATTGTCTTTAAGATTGTTCTATTACGCCATGAATTTATTTTAGCGTACAAATAATTATAAACCATGATGTCTGTACATATGATAATATCTGGCAGTTCTTTTCCGAGTACACCCATCTAGTAGAGAAGCTAGCAAATCCCTGTTGAGGAAACATTTGTGTTTCTTCGACACCCGTCGTTTATGCTACAACAATGCTGTGAAGACCTTGCGGTTTCTGGGGGAGAGCGCATAATCTGCTGTGATCAACAGTGTGAACAAGGCCACTACATTCAAACTCTCGGTCCCGATGGCTTGTGACTTCGTGCTAGCACAAACATCGATGGTTTTCGAACAGTTCCGTCGACCCAATTTCACTCACAAGTCTTTGGTCAACCTATGGTACGGTTTTCAGTCCCTTCATAACGATAGAAACGTTTCCACCAGGAAGTCGATATTATCAAGAAGTTACCTCCTCACAAATCCACCCTGATGAAAAAATCGAACACGGGCTTCACTCTCGGAATACTAATGGTCTAACTACTATTTACGCACCCCATATATATATATATATATATATATATATATATATATATATATATATATATATATATATATTCATACATGTTTCATTAAATGTTGTCTATTATGTAAATTCTTTCATAACGTCTGATAAGCTTAATAATATTATCATTAAACGAAAAAAGAAAATCACAATATTGATCCATATTTTTAATCCAATCTAAGCTTTCGGCTTACATAAGCCATTATCAAAGATATCAATTACTGTACAATATATTAAGCAATATACGGACAAGGCAGTGATGATAGTCTGTTATTGTTTACATGGATGATTTCAAGCAACGATAAACACGTGCATATAAGACGCTAGAACCGAAAATCGCACCGCAGCTCATGATGTCACAAATGACCACGCGAGAGTGCATTCGAGAAGTATTATATGGGAAGCCGTTGGTATAAACCAATGGCTTCTGTTATATATATATATATATATATATATATATATATATATATATATATATATATATATATATACAGGGTGTATCAAAATACTTTTATTTTACCAACTTTGGGGTGGGTAAAATGTTCATATAAATATATGCCCAAATGACCATCGTTATACTTCAGCAACTCATAACAAATGTTCAGTATGTCCCCTGCTTGCATCTACCCAGACATTCACCCATCGGATTATTGACTGGCGAACCAAGTTCTACCGTGGTGAATGAAGGACCCTGCACACATTGCAAATGATACGGATACAGGAGCTGCTCTTAAAGTACTATAGGATGTTCGACATGCTAGGGCCACTTGACGTGTGTTGATACCGGGATTGTCTCCGACAGCCTGTAAAATGTGTTCTTCGTGGTCAGGCGTACGAGCGAATCTTGGTCTTCCTCAATCCATAGTTTATGGTGCCACGGATCCTGTCTCAACGCGACGATAAACAGCAGCAAAAGTTGGGTGACTCGTCTGCCTTCGGTCTGGAAATGCGATCTGATACAGCCGTGCAGCTTCGCGTCCATTACCATTCGCGCGGCCTTCACAAAAACATATCTGCCTGCTCACGATATGAATGTCCTTCCATTTTTAAACTGAACACTTTTCAGTTAATTCACAACTATACACGTTAAATGTTGAAGACAGACTAGCCACAAATGTACACGAATGACAAATGTAACCTAGTCTACATGGCAACACAGCGTCATCTACCGTAAACTTTCTTTAAACTTAATAATTAAAAATCGAAGGATTTGCACATATATGTTTATATGGACTTTTGTTCGTAAATATAAGTTTGTAAATATATTTTTGATAGACCCTGTATGTATATATATATATATATATATATATATATATATATATATATATATATATTCCGTGCTTCATCTGATACCTTGTTTAAATAAATAATTCTGAGATTTAAGTCACTCAAGTAACAACAGTTGAAACACGTCCCAAAAGCAGTTCCACAAAAAACACAGGCATGTACACAGACATATACACGCATGCATGCATACATACACATATACACATACATACACATAAATTTGAAAATCGCACAACGTAAAACAAGCTGTTAATGGGTTTTCTTATTTATGTGCCGTGTCCCTTCAGAACGTAGGTGATCATAGCCCTCCACATCTTCCTGTCCCTTGTAGCTCTTAATGAGTTTTGTCTTTTGCTATTTCTCCCAAACCCTGGCCTACCATATATTTAAATAAAAAAAAATGTTACAAACAATTTAGGTATATATATATAATCATTTCACCCCAAGTAAACAGATGAAGTCACTAAGACGCAAGGGTTTACGGACAGTAAATGAATGTGAGAAAAATCACTATTAAAGAGAGCGGACTCAAGGATTCCGGGCGACGGAAGATGACAAGTGACATTGCATTTAAAATTTTGAAGATCAAAGTTGACTTGAAAGAAACAAGCTGAAAGAGAGTTCCACAAGCGAGAAGTTCGAGGAGGGAAATGCTAGCATAGAACTTCCGGTTACACCTAGCCATTTCAGCTGTAAAATGATGATTGCCGCCAATCTAGTAGTGGGCTTAAGTTCGTAAAATTAAGGTTCCAAAGAGGTGTTAAATAATAGTTTTAGGCTATTATTATTTTTTAGTGATAGTGTATTTGGTTCAGACCTTCTGAGGATGACCTTGGGGTCAGGTGGTAGACAAAATAGGGATCTCGATTTTGATTATCTGAGCTGAATGTGGGATTATTAAAGAGAAAGAAAGTTATTTCGTGGTGTAAGTTTTTACACGTCATACACAATAGACGTGGTTATTTCGTGTCCCGGGGAACTTGCTCCCCAGTGAGGGTAACAGAGCGACCCCACGGGCTTGGTTTTTTAAAAAAAAAGTCAAAATCCCTTTTGTTGAAGTTCTCATTTTACCTCCGACCAAATCAACAAGCGATCATCCACCCGGAAGATGACAGAAGGAAGAAAGCAACATATTAGTGAATCAAGAACGTCGCCCCAAGACTACTCCCCCCAGCGTTGAGGGGGCTATACAACATATACGTTATTTGGTGCGCAGTGACCAGCTCCTTCCAACTAGGAAAGAGGCAAATGAACTAGAGTTGAAACAAGACATGGAGAAGTTCGGGGATTTTCGACGGAGGACTCAAAAAAAGGTGGGGATATGAAAAAACAAGTAGTCTAGACATATTGGACAGTTTGTAAGTAAGATGATGTTACTTTGTTCTTCTGCTACACACACACAAATATAAGCAACAAACCAAAATAGGAAGAAATGATGAAAAAAATGAGAAAAAGGCATTTTTTAATATGAAGAGACAATAGAAAAAAAGGATAAGTAAGAAAATGAAAGGTTTCCTTCTTTCATTTCACTACACCCACATTCACGAATACACACTGATGTGACAATGTCAATTTTCATGAAACATTTTAGTAAGAGACTGATTTTGTTTTTTTGTTTTTTACAAAAGTTTAGACCATGTACGGAAATCTATTGCTTGATTTTGATTGGCATGCTTTAAATATCTTGCCTAAGGTCGTGTTTGGCGTGATTTCATGTGGTATATGATGCAGTTTTAATTTTTATTTTGTTGTGGAAAAAATCTGACCATGAAAGATTCGCTGTTAAGAATTTTTTTTTTTTTTCTTGAAGAATTAAATTTGACCAGTTTCGGTGATTGGCCACGTGGAAGCCTGAACGCAATGTAATTTTATTTTATTTTATTTTTTTTTTTTTGAAAATGAAAGACTGACGGCATTTTGTAATGGTAGCATTCCCACGATGATTTATATGGGTTGTTATAGAGTTGAAAGTTTTGTGACTATGTTTTTGCGTGCATTCAAATGTTTCAAGTTTAGAATTATTTTGTTAATTGTAATTAACTGACATTTTTCCATTTTTGTAAAAGAATGTGGATTTTTTTTATTTTAAAAGCCATATTTCTGTCTTTTTGCCTTCATTGGTTGAACGATTAAGTCATTAATTGGTGAATTTTGAGAATTAAATTTTTTGTGGAAAAAGTAAGTTGCTAATTGTTGGAATAAGTAGATTCGTCTTGCATGGTTTCGGATTTCTAAATGTGTTCGGGTCTGTGTCTTGTGGTGGAAATAGTCACACCTAGCTATGTAGTCACGATTGAGTGGCGCAGAATGGGGGGCCTGTGAAATATTTATATCGAATAGATATACTCTAAGATACACCCGGGGTCAAGCTTTGGGGCCCACGATGACCTAGTGGAATTGGTCAGGTGGCTTGTGGGATGCCAAGCTGCGGTATCGGCTAAGGAAAAAAAATCCTTGTAACCACAGTAGAGCCAGTAATGGATTAGTTAGGAGATGCTGAGCGGGTGTGTTTTTCCCCCGTGATGGGAAGCCAAAGGCAGGAGGAGATAGATATGGCGCGTGCTGTGTTTTAAAACTCAGAATCAGACGAGCAATAACAGTAACTATAGGAAATTAATAGTGGTAAAAAAAACTATGGAGATCTGTTCAAGAGAACCTGGTAAAATGCAAGTAAAAAAGCAATTAATTGGTTTGTTTGAATAAATAGGTTGATGTGTGCTGTGTCACTATGAGTGGGAGAGGAGTGTAGATCATAGCATATTTAACGTGTAAAAATTAGGTGACAAGGCCATAGCTCAGTTATTGAATTGTTTGACGCTGTGGTGTGGGGCTTTTGGCATGTGTTGTGTTTTTTTTGGTGAGGGAGGGAACCAGTATTTGCTTTTCAATGAATTATATGTACATTTTGTGAAGTCTTAAGTGAAAAGGCAAGGAATTTTGTTCTCCCCAGAAATATTGGACTACAGAGGTGCTAGCTGTTGACTTGGGTGGATAAGATATTGGAGAGGTTAAAGTTCACTGTTGGAATGACTTGTATCCAGACTGGCGTCTGAAGCATTGACCTTGGTCACGTAAGATAATGACCAAGAATGGACAAAGGATTTTCCGATATTCTGTTTTTTTTTTTTTTGTTTGTTTTTTTGTTGTTGTTTTTTTATTAATGTTTGTAGAGCGAGAAAAACTGGTCAGAATTTCCTTGTTTATGTTAATTCTTTTTCAGGAATTGTATATGTGAATGCTGGAGGGGGGGGGTCATGCAACCGAGGCCTATTGTAAAAAAGTTGTAAGGACCACGCCCTGTATACACGAAACTATAAAGAGTATTTTAGAGTAAATAGTTGAAATATAAATTGATAAATGAATGTTTTTGGATGGTTGAGTAACTAGTGTTAAATATGATGTAGTTGAAATAAAATTCATAAATGAATCTTTTTATGGTTAGATAAATAATAGTTACAAAGTATTATTTTTTTAGTGGCAATGCATTTTGCTCAGACCTTCTGAGGGTGACTTTGAGGTCAGCTGGTAGACAAAATAGGGATCTCGATTTTGATTGGCTGAGCTGAAAGTGTTAATGTTAGAGAGATAGAAAGTTATTTCGTGGAGTTAGTTTTTACACGTCATACACAATAGATTTGGTTATTTCGTGTCCTGGGAAACTTGCTCCCCAGTGGGGGTAATAGAGCGATCCCACGGGCTAGTTTAAAAAAAAATGTACACGTCGACGTGTTTAATAAAGTAATAAGTTAAAATCCCTTTTGCTGAAGTTTTCATTTTACCTCCGAACATGCCAACCAACGATCACCCACGCGGAAGAAGACAGAAAGAAAAAAGCAACATATGAGTGAATCAAGACCATCGCACAAAGACTACCCACCAGCGTGAAGGGGGGGCGGGGGGCTATACAACAGAGGTAAACGGAACAGAAGAGTTTCCATAAAGATATTTATAGAAAAGGCACAGAGAAGCTTCAGTCCTGTAGTTTGGAATGTGACTGAAGCCGAAATGTCATGTCAGAAACCAATAACATTGCAGATTCTTCTTTTAGAATATATATATATATATATATGTATATATATATATATATATATATATATATATATATATATATATATATAATGTCTCATATCGAGAATATTTAACATTGAAAACATAAGGAAAAAATTAATTATTTTTAATAATATGTGGAAATCTTCGCTTTACCTGAAGACGGTCGCGAGACCAGAAACACGTGTAGTAAAATTATGTAAAACAAAGCATAATATTTTTTCTAAATAAATCCACATTACAACCAAAAACGTTTGCGGCACCTCTCTTCTCTTCTTTTATAATATATATATATATATATATATATATATATATATATATATATATATATATATATATATATATATATATATATATATGATGTTATTTCGCTATAAATAGAAATTTCTTCCTTTGAAAACAACACAATGCAAATAGACAAAAAAGACAAGTCGTTTCATATTTTGCTCATATTATATTTTGGCTGTTGATGAAAAAAATAGGAGATAAAAAGTTCTCAGTGAAATCAGCTGCTCAAAATCTAAAGTAAATAACTAAATGTCAGTTTCATTTGTAAAGAAAGATTCTATTCTTGGTCTGTCTTAGAACTTTTCAGTGCAACATGGTTTTAGGTGCACTCCGTCAAGTAATTCCGAATTCAAATAAACCCTGTTTATATCAGAAAAAGAAGGAACCAAAGATGAGCTTTATATAATTAAGAAACTCTTTCCTTGTTTGATTTCGATCAACTAGGCAACACAATATACATATATATCACGTTGTTTTATCAGCATTCATTACTAAATATTTTTTCTTTCATTGGCTATGCATCACTTTTTCATGTCCCGAATGCATAAACAAACGTGCTAAGAAAATTACTTTTATCGCCATATATTTATGCGCATTGGAATGCGATGACATACATGAATGGATGTAGGCACACACGTGCGCACACGTTATTTCACTGTAGAAGCCCCACTTCCTGATAGAGACTCAACACGAAGGACGTGGAAAGGGAAGGAGATTATCTTTGAAGAAAGATGGCATCCTTCGTCCTGAGCGGGAAAATCAACACTCCGCCTGCATAAAAACGACGACAAGGAGGAATTTTGTCTTCCTTTCTTTTTTATTATTTCTTTTATCATGGACAGCTGTACGATATCAGATATGTTACCTTCTCAAAATACCGTTCACAAAGTGTCATATTCAGGTATACACGAATGAACTGTCTGTTTAGTATAGGGAATATGTTTTATTCGCTTTGCACTATATATATATATATGCTGTATAAACAAAAAGAGATAAATAGAACGAGATTAATAGAAAGATAGATAATCTCTTCTTACTTAACGCAGAATAGCAACCTGGGATTTGCGATGTATCCTTCTAACAGATAAATATAATCTTAGTAAGTACTGATAAACTTAAATTCAATAAAAGACGAATTATTAGTATTGACAAAGGAATTGATCAATCACCGTGCCATACATTTTCTAGTTCGATAAATGGTGGGTTGGTTGTGTCTGTTTAGCGGTCTATCTACACCTCTATGGGTTATTTAATGTCGAAATCTAAATATTTTGTACGCAATTTTATATATATATATATATATATATATATATATATATATATATATATATATATATATATATATATATATATATATATATATATATATATATTTGAATAATGGTTTTAGTGAAACAATTTTTACTCATTAACCCATAGCTTGGAGGAGAAGAGGTAGATTCATACCTTTCCTGCGGGTATTTGTACATAAGGGAATATAACGAACCCAACTGGAATTGGAACTCGGCTCTCCGATTAACAATTCCGAACCATTTTCCATTACACCACCATAACATCCAAGCTTACGCCAACTGATATTCCCAGGCGGTTACCCAGGCTCTCCGTTGCTTAACTTCGGTGAACGCACGGGAACGGTTATTTGAATGTGATGAGGCCGTATAAATGATAAAGCGTCAGTTTTCAAAATGGGTGCCGAACAGTGTATTAAAAACCAAAATTGATTCTCGGAATCTTCTATGACTAAAAAATAACAGTTCTTGCTGCCATTTGTCTTCGCCAAAGCACGATAGAAATTCGAAAGATACAAAGAGACTGAAATAATAAAAAATAAAAAAAAATTAACTGGAGCGAGGTAAAAATTGATTTTTGAAGCACAGGTAAAGATTGTTTTTTTTTTATCTGCCAGCAACGGATACAGAAATCATTCGTTGATATTGCTCGAGTCGGATCACGTACTATCATTTCCTATCGTCAACTACCATTGCATGTTAACTGGAAGCGGACAAAGTAACGAGTGATTATTAATGACACCACAAGTGGTTACAATTTGATATCGATACGATGATTCCATTTTCTGTGTCCTAATTAGCGTTTATCTTTAAAAAAAAATAGCTATATTTTCATAAGAATTTGCACACACAGAGTAGCTTCATATATTCACTATATCGACCTTCATGATCAGTGGCAGCTTACATGCGTATCGGAATCGTTGGTATACTCAACTCAAATTGTTTTGTATCTGTCTATATTTCTGAGATGAGGTAATATGTACACTATTTACATTATTGGGACTATTATCCTCATCTTCGTTGTCATATTTATCACAACGTTTTGGCCGTTGTACGCTCCGGGCTTCTTCAGGTGGTTGGAATGTCGAACTGAACCCTTTATTTCGCTCGCTGAGGTAGACTGTTCTACCTCTGTTCAAATTATTTTGTTCATTTCCGACTTTGTTTTGCCCATGGTGGCTTTCAGAGAATGCTTGGTGGATATGCTGATTAACCCATCTTTCCTCTATCTGCTCCATACCATAGCAGTCAGGAGTAAGAACTTGGAGACCACTTATTTGGCGTTACATGATCGTGAAAATTAGCCGACATTCTTTTTGTGTCACTTGAGCTATGATATTTTTAATATTTGTAACCTTTATGAGGAAGTGCAGAGTCTTTTCGAAACGCGTACAACCTTCCATTGCAGACTCTGTCTATCTAGAGCTTAATAACTGTTTCAAGGACCTCAGGGTAGACGAAAGTTTTGTGAAAAGACTAGTGTTAACCGTTACCCACCCTTCTATCCGTATAAACTACCTCTTAACGTAATCCTCTAATACAAGCGGTTTTGTACAGGTGGACCTTACTGTAAAAAATGTCTACTCATTCTCTTTCACTCCCAATTATGTCTGAGTGGCATTATCGCCTTGCTTGGGGTGAATTGATTAAAAAAACGTCTGTATGCATTCTTTACTCACGTTTAAAATAAAATCTATGTCTATCTATAATAGAATTCGACATTAAACAATCTGGAAATGTTTTATATACACTAAACCCAATCAAACCAAATCCAATTAATCCCACTAACGTTTTATTTGATTTGAAGACATTGCTGTTCTCAGACATAATCTATTTTGCCATATGGAGCAAATATGTCTGAGGAGCAAACATTGAATATGACTGGATTGCTATTTCCGTATCCCCGGTTTTCCCATGGCCATTGCCTCACCAAAGGGCACACCAAATAATCTTTGCTTTTTTGTTCCAACTGGAAAAGAAAACATCGTTATCATCAAGAAGCTCTGTTATGAATAACAATAATTGTGACATTGATTTTTACATTCAGTAGTAAAGCTGTTATTTCCAGTATGCCGGTAATACTAATTTTCAGGAAACATTTTTTTAATATTTCTAATTGTGAGTATAATTTACAGTCTGATAGCCTTTTGCCTGCATATGCTCATCGAAAACAATTCAGAAAACTTCTACATTACGATTTGTTTCAAATATCTACATAAACATTATTACTCAGACTTTATATATATATATATTTTTATTTATTTTTTTTTAAAGCATTTAACCCCAAGCAAGGTGGGATGCCACTAGGACACAAGGGGTTACAGAAAGTGGGAGCGAGAGTAAAGAGGCGTGATAGAGGAAAGGATGAACAGGGATAGATCAAGGCATCTGGAGATGTCGATTGATATTGCATTTGAATAGCTATCAGAGAAACAATAGAAAGGGAAATCCACAGGCGGAGACATGAAGCTATTGGAGTAGAAGAGACGGTCACATTTAACTGTTTCGACATTGAAAGAGTGGGACCGTGATGCCAGCCTAGTAGCACGTTTAAATTCATGCAGTCTGGGAACAAGCGAAAGTAGCTTGTGGGAGCAGTTACCGTGTTTGTAGAAAAGACAGAGGGAGGCGACGGCACATCTGTGAGAGAGCGACTGTAGACAAGATGCCAGATCAGGGTCAATCACATTGCATATCCGTTTTATCTTGGCACTGTGCAATGCACAATGAAATTTAACAAAAAGAACACGCACAGCATCGAATGAATAAAAGTAATACGTATAAAATACGTTGAAAATTGTCATCGTTCGGCAGCGTTAGTCAGTTATTTTTCAGTTATCATCCTTTGGGTGGGACCTCTTGTCCTCCACCGAGCAGCTAGAATAGTAAACAGCTGTGCAGTACACTAGAACTCACTCTAAACAGAGCAACAGTAGGAGGTCATCAGCAATTTGCTCAGTAAATTATTTTTTCCTGAGAATTCTCAATAAATATCAGGTCATCCCATAAATTCTGTCCGAATTTTGAATAAAGAAAACAAGTGACCAAATGTTACATTTAATTACAGATTCAATCAACAATGTATTTTCCCTGATTATCTATGACTTCCTTTCATCTATTAACAAGCGTACTAATTCCATTACTGCAAAATTCTTTTGGCTTTGATTCGAAGAACTCCCAAATGTCAGTTTTAACCTCTCCCTGTGTTACAAAAGCTGTTTCTACCAAATGATTCTGTAAGCTACGAACCAAATGGTAGTCTGAAGGAGCAAGATCGAGAGAATAAGGTGGATGAGGAATTTTCTCCTAAGCAAGTTCTTCGATAATTTGTGACGTGATTCTTGCTGTGTGTGGTCACGCATTGTCCTGATGAAACATCACCTCTTTTTGATTCACTAGAGCAGGTCTTTTTTTCCTCAAAGCTTGGTTCAAACGCTCTAATTGCTGACAGTATATTTGAGCATTAATTGTTGCATTAGGTGGTAAGAATTCAAAGTGGATTATTCCTTGGCGATCCCACCAGATTGAAAGAAGAACCTTTTGCCCATGAAGTTCCCTTCTCGGCCGTGGCTGGGGTCCTTCCCTTTACTAAGCCACTTGTCTACGACGCTTAACATTTCGATAAAAGATCCATTTTTCGTCGCCAGTCACAAGTCTATCCAAAAAAGTGAAACAAGTTGGCAAGAATGGAGAGAAGAGCAGATGTCAACTCAGGGATTTGAGGTTGTTTTCAGACAATTCATGAGGCACCCATTTTCCAAGTTTAGAACTTTTCCAAGTTGTTGAAGATGACCATGAACAGTTGTTTGGTTTGAACTGAGAACCACTGCCAATTCCTCAACTGATAAAGCAGGATTTTCTTCAAGGACTGCTTTAAGAAGCTTTTCATCAAACTCAACTGGACATCCGGTTCGATCTTCATCTTCAAGGGTGAAATCTCCACCTCTGAATTTTGAAAACCATCTTCTGCAAGTTTTTTTTTTATTCACACATTCCTCTCCATAAACTGAGTGAATGTTTCTAGCCGCTTCGGCTGCTGAGTTTCCTTTCTTGAACTCATAAAGCATTATGTGCCTCAAATGATTCTTGGCTACTTCCATATTAACATGGTTTTAATCAAACAAAATTTAATTTTATTGTTCTCTGAAATAAAATTTGATCAGTTTAAATGCATCTCAACATAAAAATAATGTTCAGCTCCATTAGACATTATAAAATACTCTTTAAATTTCGTTCATTTTAACAAAAAGTTAAAATTCGGACAGAACTTATGGGATGACCTGATACAATCACTGCTGCGCCATCTTGACTAACGTGATGATATTACTCGTCCAGAAGAAATCCTCTACAATGTACGAAGCCGGGAATTTAATTTTATCTACCTTCTCCACTCACTCCCAGTCGATAACCACAGGAACAAGTAGCATTTCACCGAAAGTCGACCACCAATTGTTTAAAGTGTTTAAAGCAAGGAACAATCAGTTCTTTTAAATTGAGCGCATATGATAATCATGCTGCATTTGATGTTACCTCTCCGTCTTTGTCCTTGGCAACGCCAGTTAAACAGTCCAAAGTTTAACCACACCCACAGTATATACCCGCCCTAGGTTGGGATGTTTTTTAACTAAGGTATAAGTTAGGCTAAGCAACTTTGTAACAGAAGATGTTATATAAGTAAGGCTAGAATATACTCCGTAGGCCAGAATATACCCCGACATTTTCCCATGTAATAAGATGGAGATTATTGTAGGCACTGGTAATAGATGGGGATATGAATCATGCCTCCACAAAAATGTCTTGTGTGTATTCGACTCAACGCTCAATTTTATTCCGATGAATTAGTAGGTCTTCTGAGAGCCTATTGATTTTGCTTAGCAATACCTGATTATTGTTCCATGAGTTCATATCAGCTAGGATTATCAGTTTCTTGACTGGGTCATCACATAAGATTCAAGTTAAAAAAAAAAAACAGTTGTTTATATCAATAGTAAAAGAGAGTATAATCTGGCCTCGTAGGGTATTTTATACACCGTGATATGAAGAAGGCTAGCCGCAATCGTAACCCGGTGATTATTCTAGACTAGATTAAACTATATTCGTGTGTATTTAGGGAGGGAGTTGATCTAGTAGTCTACTCCAGTGACTGCTTCTGCTAGGATCTCTCTCTCTCTCTCTCTCTATATATATATATATATATATAGATAGATAGATAGATAGATAGATAGATAGATAGATTATAAAACTTAATGTACCCCGACACTACAGATAGATAGATAAATGAATGAAATAGATAGATAGATAAAATGAATGAGATAGATAGATAGATAGATAGATAGATAGATAGATAGATAGATAGATAGATAGATAAAATGAATGAGATAGATAGGTGAAGAATAAAGAAAAGAAAGTAAGACAGGAGTTAAGCACTATTAAGCTATCTATCTTTATCTATATCTATCTATCTATCTAAATATCTATCTATCTATATGCACTCATGTGATTTTAATAATAATCACGGAGGGAAAGAGATATAGGAGGTGCTGAGTATTATGGGAGTATTTGTCGTAAAACTGACATTATTTTGTTTTGATTGTTAAATGAATTATCATGTTTATTTTAACTAAGTCATTGTTATTGTGCCAATCCTCGCCAGTAACTGTTCTTAATATCTTCACCGAGGCAAAAAGTATATTCATACATATTCTTCTGCTTCTCCGTGGGTGGTATCTAATGATATAATTAGTAACTCAGCAAGTTCGTGAGTCGAGGAAGTTGGAACTAACGCGGTAAGAAAACAAAATCATTTTTAACATTCCAAAATTAAAGTAACGAGCCCTGTTTCATCCTCAAGCGAAAATTTAGGATTTAGGATATAATTTGTTCCTAAATTTTCGCTTGAGGATGAAACAGGGCTTGTTACTTTAATTCAATTTAATTTTAATAATTATATTGATGGCTTCGGCTCTCGTTTTTGAAACATGAGAACTCTTATGTAGCGAAGGAATCATATTTTTTTAAAAATAATTATAATCTAAGCTCTACTTCTCTAGAGCACTGTTTTTTAAAAATAAAAAATAAAAATACTAAAGAACCCTGGATTATTTACCTAACGTGTTCTTTCCTATTTTTTTACATATCTGCACACACACACACACACACACACACACACACACACACACACACATATATATATATATATATATATTATAACAATTATTAATATAATTTTGTTTTAATATCCTAAAATAAATAATATTTAGTTCTACGCATTATTGAGCCCTCTTTTAAATTAAATGTTACATGCAGTGGAATTATACTCCAATTGTCCTCAGTTTGCCTGGATATATATATATATATATATATATATATATATATATATATATATATATATATATATACTAAATCTAGTATATCCAACTTAATACTTCGCAATGATTCTTCTCCCCCCCAGTTAGCGATTTGCAAAAACCAACATAGTTTATAAATTCAAGTGCCCTTTGGGAGAGTGTATCTCCAACGAATTAAATAATATTTATGTTGGTCACACCACAAACTCGCTTTCACGACGCTTGACACTACATCTTAATGAAAACTCTAACATTTTTAGGCATTTAAAACAACATGTCTGCCCGCACACACAATTCCGTAAAATACTTGTCGAAAACACAACTATACTTCGACATGAAAACAATAGACAAAAACTAAAAATACTTGAAGCATTATACATCAAACAGTTAAAACCCAACCTAAACAAAATCAACTATGGAATCTCTACAAATATTCTTAAATGTCTATAATTTCAATAATTGGTAACAGAAGCCATTGGTTATACCAACGGCTTTCCTTATTTCATTCTCAATTCACTCTTGTGTAGTCATGTGTGACGTCATGAGATGCGGTGCGATTTTCGCTTCTAGCGTCTTATATGCGCGTGTTCATCGTTGCTTAGTGATCCACTATGTAAACAAAACAATGACAGACTATATCATCACTGTCGTCCGTATATTATTTGTCCTTTGATAATATTGAGTAAGCCGAAAGCTTAGATTTTATAAAAATAATGGATTATTGTGAATTTCTTTTTTCGGTTAATGATAATTTATCAAACTTATCAGGAGATACGAAAAATTTTACATAAAATAAATAGACAACCCTTGTCTATATTATTTAATGAAACGTGTATAAATATATATATATATATATGCCGGATTAATAAATAAATAAATGATTCATTACTTCTTAGATATTTATATATATATATATATATATATATATATATATATATATATGTATAAATATATGGATATAAATCCGACAGTATGAAATTTCTTTTTTTAAGACCATCTTCATGGACATTTTCATTTAAACATATCAACATTATAACTTATAAAAACTGTTTTTAGAACTGTTCCATTTTTTGAAATCATTTTGTTATCAAATAAGAACCAATTGATCACTACGTATTCCGACATCAACGGAAGAGATTTCTTGAACTGTTTATAAAAAATTTTTCAATCGACTTTTAATATTTTAATTTTTGGAAATCTTCGAATACGTCTTAACAACATCGCCCACGTGACGACTACGTGATCATATTTAAACAGAACGCTGATTGTATAAAATTTTCTGTTTGAATTAGTTGGGCTCTTATGTCCATCGTCTTTTATGTTAAATTTTTATAAGTTATAATGTATATATTTATAAAATATCCCGAAGATGGTAATAAATAAATAAACGTCCGACGTCGATTTATTTTAACATTAATACTACATAAATGCATATTCAGATTTTGTTTTTTCTGTATTTTTCTTTCATATATATATATATATATATATATATATATATATATATATATATATATATATATATATATATATATATATTTCTTTATATGTGTTTTGCATAGTGAATATAATGAAAAACAGTGATAAAACTAAAAAATATTAATAAGAATTATATAGCTGTTGCTCACCGCTTGATAGGACTTCAGAAGGTATGAATCTGATATTAAATCTTTGAAATGTGCATGAAACTTTAAATAGCATCGAGTGGTAAAAATTAAAAAATTCTGAATATGCATTTATGATAGTAACAACAAAGATAATGTATAAAATAAATAACTTATATCGGAAAATCAAACGAATATATTTGCTAGAATTTATGAGAAGACGAGTTATCATAACATACTATTAAATTCAATCGATAATATTATAAAATCCTATTAAATTATTATTATAAAATACTATAATAATATTATATAATATATTATAAAAATACTGTAAATTCAATAGATAAAGATTATATGATACCGCTATATTTAAATTTGAAATCTAACATACCTAACAACGCTAGGATTAAGTCACTTTATGCCACTGACATCATTAATCTTCTAAAAATGTCAGAGAATGTCAAAACCGTTCGAACAAAAAAATTGATTTTCTCGTAATTTTGAAAAATATAAAAAGCAATCAAATGGACTATGTCGAATGATTAATATATATATATATATATATATATATATATATATAAAATACACTGACGAGCTGTGATACAGCGAAACAGACTATCTGTGGATCCTATATATATTATATATATATATATATATATATATATATATATATATATATATATATATATATATATAAAAGAAACATATTGGATTTTAAAATTAAATACACATAAACTAGGTTGAATAGGGACTTGGGTGTTTTAAATCTTTATAAATATTTCAATAGTTAAGCAATTTTTAGATATAGTTCATTTTTTTTTTAAACAACATTTAAAAGGACGCTACTTGCTAACAAACAGTAATTTTAATTCATTTGTAACAAAATAGTTATTTCTGATGAAAAGATTGAGGACAATTTGAAATATCAAATATATATAAAAAATAAATATAAAAATAAAACATTATTATTTTTTAATATATATATATATATATATATATATATATATATATATATATGTATATATATATATATATATATATATATATATATATATATATATATATATTTAATATATATATATATATATATATATATATATATGGTTTATACTTTACTTTTATAGATTTTAGATATTTGAATAAACAGTATTAACATTTACCAGGCCTGTATGTCAGAAATTTCATAGAATGTCATATTTTAAAATATATATATATATATATATATATATATATATATATATATATACACCTGCGTATGGATATGTGAAAACGCGCATTAGAACATATCAAAATCTATATATTATATTATATATATATATATATATATATATATATATATGTATGTATTTAACTATTTTATTTGAATCAGCTTTTAGGTCATTTTAAAAACACATGGACGAGTACATATCAAAATCTATGATTAGATTAGTGTATGTTTATATGTCTGTATGTATTTAACTATTCCTTTTAGGTCGCCAAGCGTATTGAAAATCGCTACATTACAAACAGTTGTAAAAACATTTGGATATGCCCGCCAATAAATTGAAAGGTTGACTACGAAGAAAAGACAATGCGGAAAGAAAACATGCGAAAAGATGTCCTAAAAATGTCATTAAATTCCCTGCCTACCTACGAAACTGTCTGTGTTTAAATTGTTTTGTCATCCTCTACGTTCTTACTTATCTGTCTGTGTCATTTATTCAGCTTTTATCAATCGACATGCTTTTTCTGTCAGCTTATGAAGCGGTTTTAGTCATTTTTTTTTTTTTTGTTATTCCCTGAATTTCTCTTTCGTTCTTCTTTACCACCCCCCATATTAATCAATTTTACTTTAAACTAGCTGTTCACTTTTTTGTTGTCATTTATTCCTTTTATATTATTTTCTATCTCTCTTTATACAGGGTGTCCCAAAAGTCACCTTGGCAGTTAAAAATGTTTTAATTTTCACATTTTTCTGTATTTAAAAATTTTTTTTTACAAAATAAAAATCCAATCATATGAAATATATTCCCATTTAATTATGAAAAATTATATGGTGTAAATGTTCTCCATTTTTGACTTCACACAGGCACGATCTTTCGATAACATTCTCGATAACAACGGATAATAACTCTGGCTGCAGCCCTCGAAATTCTGCACAAATGTTATTGAATTCTTTGTGGTTTATTGATGTATACAGGCTCCTTAAGGTATTCCAAAAGAAAGTAATCTGGAGCCGTCAGATCTGTAGACCGTGGTGGCCAAAACATTTCGGAATTTCGATAGTATTGACGTGTATTCTCCTTGGGTGTGAAGGACAGGTTAAATCTAAAATGCAATTCCACGATTTGCGTTCTTTTTTCAGTTGTGAATTCTTCCATGGGCAATTTCCTTGTGCAATCTAAATTCTGAAAAAATAGAAAAATAGAAATCTGAAAAATTTGACATGTTATGATATTTTTAAAACCCTAGGGGAATTTTGGGACAGAATGTATTACTATTTTTCTCTCGTTTATTTTCTTAATATTAATTTTCAGTTGTCCTTCACTCTCTTTATATTACTTTATTGCTCTCTTTCACTCTTTTTCTAATGCTTTCTGGCTCTCTTTCGCGCTCTTTAATTTATTTATGGCTCTTCTTCACTCTCTTTATATTACTTTCTGATTTCTCCTTCATAGATAGATAGATAGATAGATAGATAGCAAATAGGAGACGTCCATCAATCTAACATGTTTCACTTTTATTAAAACTTCATCAGAAAATAAAGAAAGAAATTCTGATATTTTTACTATTCTCTTTGATCTTCATTGGTTAATCATATTTCACGTGCATTCGATTTGTTAAATTAGTATAATTTATGGCGTTCCAGATTCAAAGAGAGAATTCGCGTCTTTTCGAATTTCCGAGAAATTAATGGATTCCAGATCTAACTGAAAAACTGTAAATAACGCTCCATGTATGCAAGTGTATAGTAATTCTTGTTTGTCTATGTCGGATTCAGCTGATTTTGTATATTCGTAATATATACGATATTAGACAGACAGACAGACAGATACATACATAGATAGATAGATAGATAGATAGATAGATAGATAGATAGATCGCCTGGTGTAGCGCAATTGTTAGTAGTCTACACAGGTACATATGTAGTGAGTTCGATTTTCATTGATGTCCTCCTCATGTAGACTTGCGAACGACAACTAAAAAGATATATTTTGGTTCCAAATTTCGTTTTGTTTGCCACGAAAAGACATTAGAAGTATAAGCTCCGTGCAATTTATTAACACAGATTTTGATTGAATTCAGTCACGTGTATTGTGCTACTTTTTTCTTTATTGATTTTAGCTATGAAAATGGAAGACAATAAGCAAAAAGTTTGTTATATAATCTTTTTTTAATCTTAGGAAATATAACAAGGATTTGCAATCACTAAAAACATTTGCAAAAATGGTTTCTGGAATAACGCTCTACTTTCGAATACAGTTGAAATTTATAATCAAATGAAGACTAAATGACAATATTCTATCATCTGCAACCCTTCGAGATGCCGACATCCTGAAGATGTCTACACCCTCAAGATTTCTAAATCAAACCTTGAAAATAATTGGTACCAAGATTGATCAAACTTGTCAGCGATGGTCATACTCATTCAATGAGTCAACAGCCATATGTATGTATGCATGCATGTATGTATATATGCATATATGGACGCGCGTCCGAGTGGTTAGAACGTTCGCTTTTTGACCATGAGACCCGAGTTCGAATCTCACCATTGTCGATTTGATGTTACCGGACTGGATCGAGGTAGCTTCTAGCGTGTCGAACTCAGTATGGTTTTCAGACACTTTTCAAAGTGCCTGAAAACCATACGTGAGGGAAATTAGGTAGACGGAACTCGTCGGGAGCTATGCTAGCACGAGGCCTTGAGCCTTGTTCAAATTGTTGATCACGCTAGATAAACTGTAACTAATGTCTGCTCAGCATAGTTTCAGTGGTATTGAGCAAGCGTCTGCAATAGAAATTGTCTAGCCGCCCTAGTAGCCGGGGTATCTTCGAATACGAATGGACAGCTATTATTATATGTGCATCAATAAATCCGTCATCCAAAGAGAAAAAATAGTTATTTTACAAATTCTTATCCTGTGTCAATGTACTTAATTCATTCTTAATTGCATAAATCGAAAATATTTTTTTTAAATATGAGGTCAAAGTTCAATTACTGAGCATCAGTCTACGGACTTACTGATTTAGTTCTGTCAAGATTGATAGATTTTTTTTTTGATGTAATCGATTCCATGTCAGATGCATTCACTAATGATGAATCATCCTAATAATGTTAATGTTTTTATCATAACTTTGATTCATACTCAGATACCCCCCAATTCTATGGGCGAAGTTAGAATAGGAAGAAATGGATCAGTGTTATCAATTAATTTTTACTGGTTTCTTTATCCATTCAAAAACGTTGTGAATCTGTTTGTTTGCAAATACAAAGACGACAAACCAATCAAATATGGGTATCCACTAAAAATAATGTTTACATAATAAAACCTCTCGGATTACTAAATAAAAACAACCCATCACTTCTTTAGAAATTGCTTTGTTTATGTTAGGATAAGAAACTGAGCAGATATGTCTATTTCGAGAATCTAGGAAATATTTGCATTTCAAGGGACTATACAAATTTGCTCGATAATCGACTGACTTCTCAAAAATTTATATATTGTTATTCCACATATATATATATATTAGTAGTAGTAGTAGTAGTAGTAGTAGTAGTAGTAGTAGTAATAATAATCTCATAATATATATATATATATATATATATATATATATTAGTAGTAATAGTAGTAGTAGTAATCTTATAAGTATAGGTAAGTTTGTCAGGCTCTCTAGGTTTAGCTATATATATATATATATATATATATATATATATATATATATATATATATAATAAAGAACTAATGGATTTTAACACTTAAACGTCTCTTTTTAGGGGATAAATATAATGTTTAATAAATAAACTGGTGTCTACTCAGATATGAAAATCCACTAAAAATAGAGTTTAAAGTGATAAAATCTGTTGGATTAATAAATAAAAAATCAATTACTTTTTTCGAAATTGCTTTGTTTACGTTTGGAAACGAAACTTAAGCTGATATGAAATTTCGACAATCTATGACAACATGGATTGTGCTTAAAGGCACTATTCAAGCTTGCTTGATCGGTAGGAATTCTTCATGGCCAAAACGGTCTAAAGCATTTTGAATCTAACACCAGTTCCCTTTGTCTAAAGGTAAAGCAGGTTCGATCCCACCAGAGAGAGTCTGTTTCCCTTTAATGAGAATATTTTTTGGAATATTCAGGCCGGTAGACAAAAATAGATAAATATATTGATGTAAATGATTTTTCTAAAAGCAAATTCATTGTCTTGTCAAACGTAGTAGGTCTTCCGCTACCTACTGAACCAAAGCAACCCCATAAAATGAAGTGTTTGTAATCGTGCTTCAATATTCAGATGGTATTTTTTACATCATTTGTACTGTGTATATTTTTCTCCTAACTTTGTTGGTTATATTTTAAAAAGTTCAATCAATTTTTGATTCGTCTAACCAAATAACCGTATTCCAGGAATCATTCGACTAATCCAAAAGCATTTTAGCTAATGTTAAAGGAGATTACGTTTTCTTCAGTTGTGTTTTTCTTATATTTTTTTCTTGCAACTCGTCCATGGAATCATTCTCAGTCCACTGTTCTATAAATTGTGTACATTCTGTTCCAGCGTTCCTCTGATGTGTCTAAATGTTTTTTTATGCTTGATTACGGGTTGACAGGAACTTAGCCTGACAAGTTTCGTGTTTACTGAGATTTCGTTTAACATGTTTCGCCAGTAATCCGGTGTCATCAGAAAAACAATTTTATTTGAAGACTCAAAAAGTAGGTAAAATTTATTGTCTACAAACTCTATAATTGCTGGACTTATAAGAAACATAACTAATCCCAATGTAAAACATGTTATAAACATTTCAAAGTCAGTTAAACATTTAATCAATGTAAAACGGTGAGCAAATTTGTAAAATCAGAAGTGGTAGTTTGCCAAACAGAAGGCAAAAAATGTACCTCAGATTATATTAGCGAAACATCCCGAGATTTAAAGACAATATGAATATCACAATCACCAGTCTTGTAAAATATTAAGGTCATAGGGGTGCAGTATGTACTTCAGCCGTAGCAGGTGTGGTGGGTCTTGGGCAAAACTGCCTGACGGAACCGAACTCTCTCTAGGTTGGTTTAAATTGAGATTTTTTTTCTTTTCTTTGATGCGAGTCTAGGAGAAGAAAAGACTATATAGCTCCAGTCTATCATGTTATTTACCCATATCTGGTGGCAGAAAAGACAGATTCATATCTTTCCCAATGATATTCACTTAAGTGAACGCAATGAGCTTGACATGAAATCGAACTCGGTTCTCTGATTTCTCATTTCCGAGTCGCTGTCCACATAAGAACACAAATGAGACTAAAAGTTAAAGAACAGATTCTGTAGACTTACATGCTACTGAAGTGTTCGTGATCAAAATTTCACCTGTAAGGTGTTTCTCTTAATAATTGATTATATTGAAGATACATTTTAAGTGCCGTGATGCATAAATTCTTGACAAATAATACACAACCGGCCTATTTCTTGTCATCCTTATTTCCCATTACATTAGTACGAAAACAATATGGGTTAATGTTAAAATCTAACTTACATAACGATTTTTCCTAACATTTACCCAATACAAGGACCCACTCAAGTTAGATGATTACTGAATGATTTGTGTGATATGAATGAATGTAAGAGTAGGAAGCAGGAAGTGAGTATTTTGTGGATAGATAACGATCGATCCTTGAATTGAAGTGGTTGAGATTGTAACGTTCAAGAAATCATCCACGTGGGTGTCTATATCTCAAAGCAGTGGTTCTAAGAGGAAAAAGCCGTCTGTATGGAACTTATAATTGGAAGGCGAAGGAAGTGAGGGTGGTTCGACTCCGTGGATTCAGCTGAAAAGTGAGGGCTTTTCATCTTCAGCGCAAGTAAATACAGGCAAATTTTAAATCATTTTTTCGATGTTTAACGAAAACTTATCCGATTACGAAAGGTAGA
>CAHIKZ030002445.1:642500-680000 GCA_903632075.3 Acanthosepion pharaonis | reverse complement strand
GTAGTGTCAAAGCGTCGTGAAAGCGAGTTTGTGGTGACCAACATAAATATTATTTAATTCGTTGGAGATACACTCTCCCAAAGGGCACTTGAATTTATAAACTATGTTGGTTTTTGCAAATCGCTAACCGGGGGAGAAGAATCATTGCGAAGTATTAAGTTGGATATACTAGATTTAGTGTAGTATATGATTAATTTAATTTTTTTGCTAGGATCTGTAGTTGATATATTAGAATTTACTAAATTTTTTAGTATGTGTTCATCTTGTTTATAATTAGTATGCATTTGATTACGATATAGGAGATTAATATATTTGAGATCAGTAGAAGCAGTATTATGTACAATTTGCTTATTATTGAGATTTCTAAGAAAGCATCTTATTTGTTCATCAACTATATAGTTTGGAAAGCTATTATTAATAAGTGTCTGTTTTATATTCTTTAGTTCACTGTAAAAAATCTGTTTGGTGGATGAATTAGTTTCTGCACGATGTATTAGATTCTTTATAATTGCTATTTTGTAGTAATATGGGCATTCGCTCTTGTAGTTAAGTGTACATGAATTTATGCTTGTAGGTTTTTTGTATGGCGAAATAGTAAATTTGTTATTATTTGTGTTTATCAATATGTCAAGGAAGGGGATTTTATTATTAGTATTGAGTTCATATGTGAATTTAAGGACAGAATTATTTTGGAACCTTTTTTGAAGTTGAATTATTTCATCTGTATTTTTAACTAACATAAGAATATCATCAACGTATCTTAGGTAGATTGATGGTTTTTTAAAATCTGTAAATAACTTATTTTCGAGGTTCGACATGTAGAAATTGCTAAATGTCGGGCCCAATACTGAACCCATGGAGACACCATCACGTTGTATATATATATTGTTATTATGATCGAAGAAAGGGACTTCAGTAGTACAAGTTAATAGTAGTTTTCTTAATATATTTGGATTAATTTTAACATTTTTAGGTAATGATGAGTTACTGTATATATTTCTTATGATTATGTCAATAGTTTCACTAACAGGGACATTGGTAAATAAGTTTTTAGACATCAAGTGAAGCCATGATTTCATTGTCAGGTTTTTCACTTTTTTTTAGGATTTGGATTACTTCTAATGTTGACTTAACACTATATTTACTAGGAAGATAGGGAGTAATAAGTTGGTTGATGTATTTTGTTAGATGATATACAGGAGTTGGAATTTGCTCTTGTAGTTAAGTATAAATATAAATATATTAATCTCCTATATTGTAATCAAATGCATACTAATTATAAACAAGATGAACACATACTAAAAAATTTAGTAAATTCTAATTTAATCTGTTAGTGAATATATTTCTTGTTGCTATGCACGCCATATTTATGGGATATACGTATTTGGGTATATATCCAGTTTTTTTTTGGTGGGGGGCTTGTTTTGTTTTTTTAAGCAAAATTGATATCTACTGACCAAGGTAATCGAAAATTCTTCTTAAAAGAAATGCGCCTCTCGGCACTGATCGAAACTGCGTTCTATTCATCCGGAGAAAACCAAGGGTTACGTGTTCGATCCCTGATCTGAATCCCCCCTTTTTTTAATAAGATTACCGAGAAAAGCAGATGTTTGGTAAAAAATAAAATAGACATTGTTAGTTATTCAAACACGCGTACCCATTAAATATGATAATATCATCATTAATACGAAATAATATCGAACTAAAAACTCCATTACTTGCTTTAAAAATATATATGTGTGTGCGTATGTGTGTGTATCTTCAACATATAACCCATGTGTTTAGGTTCGTTATATGAGGTGTGTGCAAAGATTTCCAGTTTTCTCTTTTTTGAAACACTATAGAGAAATAATTTTTACGTCCTACCAACCCATTACAGAAAAGAATATCCCACATTCCTCTCATCACATTTTTTTTATCAAATCTATGATGACTTTTGTAGTTTTAAAACCAAATGTTGAGCCTGGCATTTCCCACCCATCTGCCCGAACCATACCTATCAGTGAGTAATAATGGTTTGATTTCACGAGTTCGACCCACCCGAGACCAGATACACCCTTTCAGAAATGTCAAAATCTTCGTCTTTGTTTTCTTGCTTTTGCTACTCTTCCATTTTCTACTTTTATTATTTTCCTTCTTCTCCTGGTCCTCCTCTTTTTCTCCTTATGCCTATTCATTCTTCTTCTTCTTCTTCTTCTTCTTCTTCTTCTTCTTCTTTTTCTTATTCTTCTTCTTCTTCTTATTCTTCTTCTTCTTCTTCTTCTATTACTACTACTACTACGCTTCCTTTTTCTCATCTTCTTTTTCTTTTTCCTCTCCCTACTCTTCTTCACCTCCTCTTCCTCTTCTTTTTTATTTCTTCTCGAAATCTCAAATTCTTGAAGTCCTGAATCTCACATCTGCATGCTCAAATACAATCAATTCGTCTAATAGACGACAGAGTTTATGTTCACGCTTTATCAGTCCAATAAATCATTGCTCACTGTGCTATTTAAACACGGAAACGTCGTAACTAACAGATTTTATTGAAGGGGGGAAATCACAAATGTCAAATAAGTTACTTTCAAACAAGGTATTTTTTCATTTGTGGCCAATGCGATTATTTTACTGAATGTGCTCCTTACTTTTTGTTGGCAATTTTATTCATTTGAATTTATTTTGGTCGAGTCTTTTATGCTTTCTTTCTTTCGATATTGAGTTCGTGAATTCCTTACCATTTTTTTCAGAAATGAACCCATGCATATTGTATGGTTCTAAAAGAATTCAGTACTTATTTTCACGCCATTGTATATTATTACTTATTTAAATTGTATTTATTCAATTACTTTCAGGTTTCTAATACAAGAGAAGGGTTTTAATATTCATGGGATAATTAACAGAATTATCGAAAGTACTAGCATATCTACAGAACATCGAATCCATTTTACAATTTTTAAAAACAAGGATCGCTTCATTCAACGACTGGTTAGTAAGTTAATGCTTATTAAATCTGTTAGTGAAGTGAATTCACCATTAATTACATTAACTTTGCTGATTTATTCTTTGTATGACTACTTTTTTATAATATTAATTATACTGCAACATTTAATATATATATATATATATATATATATATATATATATATGATATAACTATATTGTATCATAAGGTATGCTACATTTATGGCTTAAAGTGTTCAATATCATGAGTAAACAGTATGTAGATATAAAAGTAGGTATTGAGATCAGCACCCTGAGGCGACAATCTACTTCATGCTCTTCAATTTTAAATTTTAAAGGCCATCTCTTTCTTTCTCTGTCTGTCTGTCTGTTTGTCTGTCTCTGTCTGTCTGTCTCTCTCTCTCTCTCTCTCTCTCTCGATAATTTATCCATCCCACATATATATATAAAAGAAAAATGACAATAGGAAACTATGTTTTTCTATTGTCTTCTTTCTTTTATTCATATTGTCTTTTTCTACACATTAATTATGATAATTTTACACACACACACATACACGCTCGCCTGTGTGTTCATTTTTGTCTGCAATGTGTTTGTTCGTTTCTCGAGATTTCGTTGAATCCTCCATTTTGTTCGGTGGATAGTTTTGTTGCTTGTTATTTCGATTATTCCAATGCAGTCTTTTAGTGTCAATTCCGAAAACCGATTCTCGAAGTTTTCATCTCGCTTTTCGAAACACTGGCTATATTTATATACTCTAAGATCCCATACATAAGCTCGCACACATGCACACACACACACACACACATGCACACACAAACACAGATAAATACGACAGGCTGCTCTGATTGAGCTAGACACACACGGATCAATTGGGTTGTATCAGTTCTGGTGTAAAAACTGAACACATGCAACGGCAAATATATATATCTGATAGTCATTGTCTTTACCCTTGACGAATTAAACACCACAACACACACAACACATATAACGCCCTCTCTCTCTCTCTCTCTCTATATATATATATATATATGTGTGTGTGTGTGTGTGTGTGTGTGTGTGTGTGTGTGTGACTGTGTGTGTGTCTGTGTGTGGTAAATGCTAAAGGTATTTTGTGTCGATTAATTTTAATGAACAACTTTTCCAAATTACGAATAATCCTTGTCAGACAAGGAAAAATTCTGTCAGAAATTTTCCGAAGTTTATTTCGGAAGAAAAGTACGAGAAATATGGTCCAAGCTTTTGACTTTCTCAAATCATCATCAGAGCATTTAGAAATAAATGGAGAATTTGGGAGAACGAGTAAATACTGTGACGTAAGCAAAGAGTGTTGGGACGTAAGTGTGACGTTGTTTTTTTTTTTTTTTATATATTCATTTGAGGGCGCGTGATCTTAAATTATAATTATTTTTACTTTTTGAGGGTTATTTTTCTTGCATGAGTATTGCTTCAAGGATCATGTCTATTTTTACTATTTTATTTTGTTAGCATTTTGGTCCTGTATCCGAGTAGATGACTGACATTACTATGATCCTTATTAGGCTGATGACAGGTAAGTCTCCGTGAGAGAGTAGTTGTGGTATATCATATTTCTCTTTCTCTCCTTCCCTCCCTCCCTCCCTCCCTCTCTCTCTCTCTCTCTCTATATATATATATATATATATATATATATATATATATATATGCATAGATGCTTGGCTTGCATTCATTTCAGTTTACCGCTAATTTTATATTTACTTTTTATTTTAATCAATTCACCCGATGCAAGGCGATAAAATGTAGTTCATTTCTTGATATATATATATATATATATATATATATATATATATATATATATATATATATATATATATATATATATATATCAAGAAATGGGATACAAAGATTATTTGTGAAACTACACAAAATATTTTGTTTTTCTTTCTGTAAATTACAACAGAATCAGTTGTCTTTGTAGAATGTGTCTACATAAGGAGAGAGTCACATATTTACTTTGTTTTATGAATACGTGTAATTCTGTTGCAGTCAACATGCCAGCAAGGAAAGAAAGCTGTGTTAATACTGCTAAAATCTGTTTTGACAATAACTCGGTTCGTATGTTTTAAATGTGCTTAATTTAACATCGCTAAGCTTTTGTAATAAAGTATACTCGAATAAATATGCGAGGTTTTGAGAATTTAGCTCCTCCGCAACAACGAACAAACGACCCAAGTTAAAGATTTACGGAAAAACTTAAAACTTGAATAACTATTTTAGCATTAGGTATATTTAGAAGAAATAAAAAGGCTCCAAAAATGTAAAAGTTAGATTTTACTAAATTCAGAATTTATTGTTTAATAATTATTTTTTCTCAATTTTTAGGAGGCAAAATATTGTTGATAATTTTCTTGAGTGATCCTACAAATTTCGTAGCAGACGATAAACATAGTCGTCTGAAAATTTCAACGGTCTCAGCGCGTTGTGATAACGTCGCTGATTGTTTAATATATGTGAATGTGGAAATTCAAATCGGAGCCTACATTTTACACAAAATGAGTTTTCCACAATAGTACTTAAATCCACAATAGTACTTAAATCCACAAATATATATGTGTGTATGTGTGTGTGTATCTGTGTGTGTGTTAGTCCATTTGTGCGCTTGCTATTTATATACTATATACACACCCATAAATTAAACAAAATGTTCAGTTCGAATTTCGCTGAAAATTACTGGGATTGGCGAAAACCTGAAAAAGGCCGGAGGACATAACGGACGGAATATTGTAATAATAACAATGATGAGGACATTAATCTGAATTTAAATAATGTAAAAAATGATAACGCTTCATTTCGGAAATTCAGGCATTTTTTTCTTTACTTTTATTTTAAATTTCTATTTCTCTACCTCGATCTTTTTCAGAATAAGATTCTGGTTATCGAAGAAAAAATATTGTTCAGATGTCAAAACTGAAGATCCCCTATTCCTCTTGTCTGTTTTTCGTAAATGTCTTTTTTGTTGTCCTATAAACGAAGTTCTAGAAAGGTCCGAAAATAATATTATTTGGAAACTCCAATGTCGTTTGATAAATTCAGGCGCTAATTACTCAATAATTTATTTTATGACTAGCAGCATGGCCCGGCGTTGCCCGTGCTTGATTCAAAAATCGTACGACTGATACAGCAATCGCTATCACTTGACTTAAAATGGTTTTGCCCTCCCTTTTCTTTAAAGGAGTGCCCTTTGCCGTGCTGATGTTGCTACATGCCTTACTTCTTGTCTATCTCACACTGCGAATTTTTTATAAGCTGTATACTAAACATTAAATCTGTTACGAAAAAGAACTAAACAAAATGAACACAAAACGATCAGCTTTAAAAAAGGACTCGTAACTGGAAAAACCGAATGAAAAAAGAATGTTAACAACAAATACTTTTTTTCACCCAACCCAGTTCTGCGGAATCAGAATCAACGTTGAGTTTAAGCAAGCGAATGAGCCAATTGGAGTAAAGTGCCATGCAGATTTAAATTTTTCCCACTTGTGACGAATGCAGCCATCGATTTTTTTTTGTTTTTTTGCTAGTTAACATTCGTGTCAGTCATCTGTTAGCTCTCACGCTGGCCAATAGAATCTTCCTGCCTATACGTGGCAGCCAGCTATTGACTCTCACTCTGGCCAGTATAAAATGGCCGCAAACTACATGAAAACTGCTGTAGAAGCATGAAAAATCGATTATTTCCACTATCGATGGGAGTTGGAAATGCAAAGTCGGTCTTGGCCTTCTTGCTAACTTGGATCATGTGCATGTAAATTTTGGTGCAAATCCGTCGAAAATTGCGGCCGTGCATTCGTTACACACACACATCTTGCCTTTTATAGATAGAGATGGTATTTTCGAACTGCGTATAAATTTCATCAAAACTTAAACTTCACTATAAATTAATCAGCAAATTTCAAATGCTGACTTATTCCTGAAAATATATTTTAAATATAATTTCTGAAGGCGGATATCATCGTCATCAAATTCACAAATTAAAAAACAAAAAACAAAAAAAAACAAAACAACAACAACAATTGATCAGAAATAGTTAAAATTTCTTCTTTTTTTTACTATTGTTAGCCTAATACAAGGCGCAAGAGCCTCTCAGGGTAGAGGGTTATATATAATCAAAAAGAGTACCTGCAAAATTTAATACACACAGGACATATTGAAAGCAAGAAAACTAGACGAAAACAGCGAGTAAATTTTTAATGATTTAGAATAAATGGCAAAGCAAGGACAAAGAGGAACGATAAAGGATTAAAAGTTTTAGAAAAAAAAAATACAGGAAGTTGTGGAGAACTATGATCGTTCACATCCTGAAAGGATAAGTCACATAAAAGCAAAAGATTATCTGTTACTATTGTTTCTGTTTAAATATACCGTATTTATCGTAAGCTAAGACGCTACAAGTGGTAAGACGCGCCCTATAATTAGCTAGGTATTTTTTGGGAATAAAAAATATTTAAGGTTTTAATAGCTTACCGTACTAGCAAATCCAAGTCGCCGAATCTACGGTGTCATTTTTCTTTCTGTCACAACAAATTATCACATTTTGGACTTATTATTAAATATTTATGTTCATTATTAATTAGATTTTCAATAGTTTAGCAGAATGTTATACCTATTCACATCAGAAACAACTTTTACTTGCCTCCATAAACAAACTTGATGGATAGTAGGTATTGGGAATTCATAGTACATTTGGAATTAACAGTAGGCCTATTGAGCTAACTGGTTTATTTTAAATAGTACACAAATTGCAGCCACAAGGCTGGTATTCTTGGTGCACATATGAAACGTAGCTGTGAGTCTGTATTACGTGGCTGGGGTCGGGGTTTATGAAGATACCGTACGCTATGCGTAAACCAGGGGTCGTCAAACGATATCTGAGTGAACCCCTAAGGGTCTGTGTGGAGTTTCAGGGGATCGATGATAGTCAAGGACGATAAGAAAGGCACTGAACTCGACAATCAACAGAATCAAAAGCCTTATTTACATCTATCCAAGTAGATTTTAACTTCTTTTGATGAGACTTATTTAATGTTACATTGAACATTTCTTGCTCCTTTTTAATTTTTTAAAACAATCCCCTTTTTTCAATCTTTAAAATAGAGTTTACGATTATGAAAGTTATTTGGTATGGCTGCATCAAATATAATGCAATATTTGTTTATTTAATTTAATTACTACCGTGCGAGTTTTAAGGTTGGGGGTCGCTGGGGAAGGAAGGGAAACTAAAGGGGGTATCTGGTCGGAAAGGTTTGACAACCCCTGGCCTCGATAAACGAAATGTTTAAACTACCAGGAGAAATCAACTTGCTGATTATTATTCATAAAAAGCTACATATATAGTATTATATATTATCATACCATATATATTATTATACCATATATATTATCATACCATATATATTATCATACCATATATATTATGATAATAACATATATATCATCATACCATATATATTATCATACCATATATATAATGGGATATAAGGTATTTATGAATGGTTATTGTAGGCTTATATTATTATTATTATAAGTCTGGGGTTCGTGATTGCTTTTATCTCGTGACTGGGGTTCATAAGTGTTTGCAAACTCCACTCTACAACTTGACCTTTCAGTGCTAAGACGCAAGGTGAATTTTTAGGGCTTTTTCCAGGTAAAATGCGTCTTAGCAAGCAGAAAATACGGTATATATCCATTATAAAAACCTGCATTAAAGAGTAATTCGACTCATAATAAACAGTATGACTGAAACAGAAAACGTATTCACATGGTATTTGTTGCTCTCACTACCTTTACATTGAGGACTAGAATTACAACATTGTAAACCCAAATTTAAGCTCTAAGATATCCGTTGTCTACATTGGTGACATGTAAATAAGTTAATCACTTGACGATAGGTACACTGACCTTTGAAGAATGATATTCGCTACAAATAGAACACGCAACATCTCCTTAATCACTGACACCAAATGACAGGATCATCTCATAGGACACATGTAGATAAATCCATCCACCATATCCCTGGACACAATGCCCGTTGATGTCAACAATATTCTGAATAATCACTCTCCAGTTGGATTATTCATAGCTGTTGAAATCTATCGCGTTTTAGTTTTACATCCGTAATACATGCATCACCTGTCTTACTGTCGTTGTACAGCATTAGGTGGCTGAGTTTTGAATTCAGATTTGTCATTTTCCTAGGCTGGTTGCCAACCACGGTTAGATGGCCCAGTCTGAACTGCTATTTAACCCATAGCTGAAGGGAGAAGAAATGACTTTATACTTTTCTCAAGTGTATTTATGTGAGTGTAACGAACATGACTAGAATTCGAACTCAATTCGCAATTTCTCATTCAAAACCGCTAACCATTGCATTACTTGCATCTAGGGAGAAATTAGTATTTTTAAAGATTAAAAAAGACGGGTCGATATAAACTTTTGACTTTACCTATTTTATGTACAGTAGAGTTTTTCCCCAATATTGAAAATAATATTGCCTGATTTATTTCTATTGTTTGTTTCTTTGTTGATTTTTGTTTGTTTTTTTGTTTGTTGTTTTTGTATGTGTGCGTGTCTGTGTTTGTGTCTGTGTCTGTGTGTGTATTTACAACGTCGCCGACCTCTCTGTGCTATTATACGACGCCGAGACGCAGCAAGATCCTCGTCTCCCAACTTCTTCTTCTGGGCCGATTCTGTATCCAATGCGGAGCTCCGATGGGGTACCGGCCACCCAAATTATCCCTCGCACCATCGTTTATCTCAGTGTTCGCTGCGACAAACTGATGACCACCCTATCATCTATCAGTTCAACGTTTTATCTGCAAACTGGCAACGACCTTACAGCAGACAACTCAGCCACTGGAAGGACGTCGTCCGCAAGGACCTCCAACAGATTAATCTGGCGCTGGATGATGTTCTGACGCTCCTTATAGACCATGAAAGCTGGAGGGACAAAGTGTCTCTCACGTGGGTTCAGCACCTTCATGGATAGGGATTTAGCAACATTGTGTATGGAAAGAAAAATGAAAATGTAGAACTACTTTATTATAAAGGGTGTTTTTGCTAAAAAAAAATATTTATTTCTCTATTGGATCATGTTATTTAAGTCATGGCAATTATGTGTGAAAATAATATCACCAAAAATGTCCGCCAAGGCTTCGGAGGCACATCTCCACTCGATGGTCAAAATTTTTGATGACGTCTCTGCCTAGTTGCTCCTCGATCTCACCAAAATGCCTTATTATCTAATCCTTCAGCTGTTGAATTGTTGTTGCCTTGTTGGCATAGACCTTACTTTTGAGATGACCCCAAAGGAAGAAATCTAAAGGCGTCAAGTCGCACGATCCTGGTGGCCATTTGACTTCGCTGTTTAGAGGAATGATGCGACCTGGGAACTTCTCATTCAAATTTTATTTGAATATAAATTTTCGTAGTAGGCTTCGATAACTTTAATACCTTGTTTAATTGTTAATCTTTCCATGGTTGAAATAAATCATTAGACACTTAAACTTAATTCACATTTAAAATCGGTCCAAGTTATTGGAAAATCCTTTATTAGCCACATTATATTATCCTCATTATATTTTTCACTTTATATTATCCCCATTAGATTATCCCTATTATATTATTCAAATTATAATATCAACATTGTCCCTATTACATTATCCACATTACAGTGTCCTCATTATATAATCCGCATAATATCAACTTTATATCATCCACATTACATTATCCTTATTATAGTATCCACATTACATTATTCACATTATATTATCCAGATTACGTTATCCCCATTATAATAACCACATTATAATATTCAAATTATATTATCCACATATGTCATCTTCGGGACGCAAAATATATATTTATCTGTCAATAAATAGTATAATTTAAAAAAACATCTTTCGATCTAGTCATATTTCGTCTTAGTGTTTGCCCGTGTATGGGAAAATTGCGCCCCGAAGGTGACAATTTGAAATTGTCGAAAGTATTTGGCATCTCACTTCCATCTGACAACTTAAATATAACGATCTTATTATTCAAAGACTTAATAGTAAGTTAATGTCTCATTAAGTCTTGTTAGCGAAGTGATTTCGCCATTAATTACATTAACATTGCTAATTAATTCTTTGTATAAATTGTTTCTTTATACATATATATATATATATATATATATATATATATATATATATATATATATATCCGACAATTTATTTATTAAAAGACATTTTTAAAAAAGAGCGTTAAACATAAAATGTCTTTAATATATATATATATATATATATATATATATATATATATATATATATATATATATATAAAAAGAAGAAGGGGGTGCCGCAAACGTTTTGCCGATAATGTGGATTTATTGAGAAAAATATTATACTTTGTTTTACATAATTTCAGAACCCTTTCACGTCTGGTCTCAAACCGTCTTCATTGAAAGTGGAATTTTAGATATTAAAAATAAAATTTTTCTTCATGTTCAAACAGAATGCCTCGATATCGAGAATATTCTGTTTGAACATGAAGAAAATTAATTATTTTTAATAATATGTAAAAATTCCACTTTCACCTGAAGACGGTTGGTGAGACCAGACCAGAAACACGTGTGAAATTATGTAAAACAAAGTATTATTTTTTCTCAATAAATCCACATTACAACCAAAAACGTTTGCGGCACCCCTCTTCTTTTTAATATACATACTTTTCTCTCGTTGGAACCACTACAACATATTTCCTTTATATATATATATATATATATAAAAGGAAAACTTATCAGTCGACGCGTTTCCTTCTCTGAGGAACTTTATCAAGGCAAATGCAATGATTTCATTTTATTACAAGTATTTACAGACAAGAGCAAAAATGTTATCAGTTTTTCAATCTTTTTAAATTTAAGAAACGCTCATAAACATTCATCAGAATCGCTGAAAATTTTTCGCTAAGTGATATAATTTAATTTCTATTAAACGAAAGCGAGTAAAAGGTGTTCTTGAAATGTTTTATGCAAATTAATATTTAAATTATTTTAGTTTTGGAATAATTTAATTAATATTTAAATTATTTTAGTTTTGGAATAATTTAATTAATATTTAAATTATTTTAGTTTTGGAATAATTTAATGTGTTTTATATTTTAAACATGTGGTTATGAATTCAACCGTTTCCTTTTATTTTTTTTATTTTTTATCATTTTAATAGTCATCTATTTTGGCTTGGGAAAGGAGTAATTCTTATAGGAAAGGAGGTATTTGAAAAAAAATCCTGAGCACAGGTTTATATTTTGATAAGATTCGATAGCGCCACTCTCGAGGTTTTTAATATTTTTTAGTTATAAAATCTAACCGATTTCATTTCGATTCTTTTCTGCTCTGTTTATGTTTCCATAAGTTTTGTTATTAAATACGCAAGATCTGCTAAGAATGGTGAAATGTAAGAACCGAGACGCAAATTTTGTGTGGATGATCGAGCGATTAAAGCACTTTCTAAACATTTTCGTCTTAGTAAATTATTTTCTCTTTTAAGTAGCATCTTTTTAAATAAAAATTGCCGTCAGTCTCTTTAGGGTGAGTGCAAAATGCATTTAATATGGGATAGATTTTATGCCAAAAATACATTTAAAAAATTATTTTTAATTTTAAAATTTCCAGTGGACACTCATCAAGAGGTTTCAGCAATACATATTCATTGAATGACAAAGTGAAAAAATTTCTTTATACAGTGTAACCCGGATATAAGAGAGTTGTCGGGACCGGAGAAGAAGTCTCTTATATCTGGGTTTCTCTTATATCCGGGTTTGGTCCATTTTGTTTACATTAACACAGGCTCTAATTCGGGACCAGAGAAAATCTCTCTTATATCCGGGTTTCTCTTATATCCGGGTTACACTGTAACAGGTTTCGTCTTCTAGAACAAATTCATCGAACCTCTACAGATTCGCGACACTCGAGGTTTAAAATGAATTTTTTAAATTTAAAACCTTTCTTGAAGGTTTCATTTTAATTTCAAGCTAATAGATTAAAGTTAATATTTCTAATAAGCAATATACGTCGCTGTATTGATAAACTAATTTAAATTGACTGGATGAAGTTTTCGTTTTGAAATTACAAACCATCGCTGATTTTAGCGCCATTTTTAGACCCCGTTCATCACAATGTAATTCTCTTTGTTAAAAAACATTCAAAAATAAAAAATACTTTTCGGACTCTTTATTTGAGCAATATTAGCTAGTTCAAAATATAAATAATCAGATTTTAAACAAATATTACTTGCTTTTAGTTTCAAAGTTAAAGTAAGTAATATTTGTCTGTCATTCAACCTGTCAACACTAAAATTACACAGCTAGCGCCTTGTCACAGAAATGCATTTTTAACAAGGCGCTAGCTGTTTAATTTTTAGTGTTGATAGGTTGAATGACAGATGAAATTTTTTCTAATGTTTTTACGGTGGACATATCTGTAAAATTTACTTGAAGTATATAACATGAGCGCCTTGTTATATACTTTTTAACTACCCAGTAACCTTAAAAAATTAAGAAGGTATTCTCGATAATCTAACGTTTTATTGAATTTTCACTATTTTGGCTTTAAATTTATCTAATAGTTAACGGTTTTATTTTCTGATAATGTCGTGCATGTACATTCATATTTTCAAAAATCTGCACGTTTATACTTACAAAAAATTTCAAAATTCTTTTTAAAATATTGGAGGTCGATGAATTATACTAAGCTTTATTATTTATGATTAGTAAATATAGTTTTTGCGTAATAACAATATCAGCTGATTTCTACAAAGCAAGACAGAATTTTAAAAGATTTAAAACTTGATAAATTATTATAATTAAAATTTTAGGAAAAATGAAAGCAATTGTTGCAAAAATTCATTATTCATCGAAAAAAATGTTCTTCTTAAGACAATAGTGTCTATAATATGTTGTATTCCTAAAAGCAATTAAACGTATGTTTTACTTTATGATTCAGAGGATATTTTCGGTAAATGGGGGTCCTATTTAACATAAAAAATTTTTTTCCAAATCAATGGATTTTTTCACCACAAAAAAGATGCTAGAATTTTCTATAGTTATCTTTGGCCACCGCGCTGACACACACAAAAAAAGATATTTAACCAAAATTTCGAACGTTCTAAAAAGGATCAAAAAATATAATTTGATAATCAAAAAAAACCTTTTTTGTCTTTCTTCTTAATAATAAACATTTTGGCGATAAAACTTTCTTTTAATCAAGTTAGGGTCATTTTTCATCAACGTATAATTATATGCTAATTTAAAAATTAGCATATAATTATACGTTGATGAATCAGTGAAGGTACCTCGACTAAAGTTTTATTGATGGAATTATATATGTGTATATGTGGCAGGGAGAGATATAAACGCGAGGTTATATAATAATAATATAATTATGTACAGGAGGAGGAAGTGATGAAGATGATGGAATGCTGAATTTTAAAGTTTTTTCTCTTTCTTTTTATTTTTTGGTCCTACAAATATATAATTCCAATTTTTCTAGTTTGACATACAGCTGCATAACATTGTTCTGATATATAGACATTTATATATCATATTCTAACATAAATATGTCTGTGCCTGTGTGCGTGTGTGTGTGAAGATTAGGCAAACACGTGTATCAAACATACATGACGTCTATAAAAATAATTAATGTCGGATTAAAAGTTCCATTAATTGCCTATATGCGAATACATACAGACTATTATACATACATACATACACACGCGCACACACATATATATATATATAAACACATGCATACACATACACACACACACATGCAAACATATATATATATATATATATATATATATATATTACTTAAGTTTTTTTAAATATCGAAGGCCGATAGACGTAATGCACACTATTTAAAATAAAAATGGCGCGTTCATTTCAAATACTAGTATCTACTATAATGATGCTTGAAGCAATAAAAATGTCAGATTAAAAATAAATGCATTAATTCTTTATATATGTATATATATATATATATATATATATATAAAGTGAACATAAGTTAACACTTAGAGGCGATCGTCTAGCATGAAACAGACTGTCGCCTCTAAGTGTTGACTTCTATGTTCACTTTATATTTACACACGCTCTATCTCTGATATTGAACACCCATTAATATTGCACATCTTAAGACTATATTTCTTCATATATATATATATATATATATATATATATTCTTCATATATATCTTACTTATTATAAAACGCAGATTGTGAGTGCGTTTTGTACGTTTATATATTGGATCGGATTTCCTACATTTTTCAACCGATAAAACTTCACAGGACTACGTAAAATTACCTTACGGTGGTTCTGACAGCGCAAAAAATGGGAAAAAAACCAATTGTTTTTGCACGAAATCAATTTGAAAACAGATTAAGAGGCATTAATGAAAGGGGGACAACTCATATCAAATTATACTTATTAATATCGAGTTATCGAATTATACTTATTATAAAACCCAGGTTGTGTGTGTGTGTGTGTTCGTTTATATATGGGATCGGATTTCCTACATTTTTCAACCGATTTCAACAAAAGTTCACTTTTTTTTTGGCAGGTAGTGTTTCTTATTGTCTTGCACACTTTTTTCTTTATTTTTACATTCAGAATACTTTAAAAAGACAAGACAATTGTTTATAATAAAATTCTATTCAATCGGTAGACTCATAACGATTGAAAACAATGTTTTTGTTTGGGTTTGACCAATTCGTAAAAAAAAAAAACATTTCTGATGGTCGATACTTGATCTATCTCTTACTGTTACATCCCCAGGCAACGCCGGGCTCTACTGCTAGTATATATATATATATATATATATATATATATATATATATATATAATGTTCCACCTTGTAGAATTTCCGAATGTTTTAGTCTCGCCCTGAAAATATTTCTCTCCCTTCATTTCAGCTCTTACATTCAATTTTCCGGCTTTTTGATCTCGTATGGTATTGTTTGCAACGAAAAGTTAGTCTATTCGTTTTTTCCAATTTATTTTCCTTCACCCTCTTTTCAACCTACTTTATTTTATTTATTTATATATTGACACATGTATTTTTTTTATTTTTTGCTAACTATATATTTTTTCCTTTTTTTTTTGTTTTGTTTTTTGATTATTCCACACATCTCGAAATTGTAATTTTGATTGTTTGAAGTTTACTTATCTTACCGTCGATAACAGTAAAGTCAGTAATGAGTGTGAACGAGATAAAAGAAAGGAAGTATGAATTGTGAAGAATAACGGAAGGAAGTGGGGAAGAAAAAAGAAAGAAAAAGAGTGAAAGTTTTCTACTTTTCCAATATCATTTTTTTTTCGTTTAAATCCTTTTTATTCAGCTGAACAGATAGCGTCAGAAATATTACACGTCTGAAAATAACTTAGTGAATCATTTGTCATGTATGAGTCAAATGGAACTGAGCAACGAAAGTCATATTCGTATCAGGTGTGCAGTTGTAACTTACAGAAACTAATAAAACTATGGCATCCGTCTTCCTATATCTTGAACACCTGCGAACTTTCCCCTTTGTCTTTGCCGGAAGTATAATTTTTACCTGTCAATTCATCTATGCCACTTTAATGTACATTGTAAAGGAAAACTATTCAGTTTGTCATTTACGGGTTTTTAGAATATTTAGGCATCATATTTTTGCCACCTGAGAAAAGGATAGCAATTTCAAGTTGTAAATATAAAAGTTAGAGTTAGTTTTTAAATTCGATGAGTTGAATTCGCGATCAACCACATAATTGGAACTCGATCGACTCGTCGTCTAGTCGGGTCATCTTCAAACCTGATTGACGTCTCATCTGATAGCTCTTTCACTGGCTTAGTGTATTTGTTTCATTGGTTTGCAATGCAAATATCAATATATATATATATATGTGTGTGTGTGTGTGTGTGTGTGTGTGTGTGTGTGTGTGTGTGTGTGTGTGTGTGTGTGTGAGTGCACTTTATATGCACGGTACTTATTGAAAAGTGCTCAATATCCACGATAGAGCTAACATATTCAGTTGCATGGATAGTAGTTTGTAACCCGGGTGAAAGAAAATACTATCCATACAACTGAGTATATATATATATATATATATATGTGTGTGTGTGTGTGTGTGTGTGTGTGTGTGTGTGTGTGTTTGCAGTCCCAGAAACGCGTCGTGGAGCACGATTAGGGCACAGTGAGACAGAAACAACACTGTTGGCCATCTAATGCATCCCTGGTCCATCTCCGACCGTTTCGACTTCGTCTTGCCACCGGACCCAGATCGACAGAGAAGAGAGTGAAGCTGACGATCTTGCCCAACTCTCTCTCACTTAAATCCAATTCACGCGCAAGTCATGACATCATCCCCATCACGTGCCCTTCTTCTCAAGTTCTGCGGCGCTTTTCAGGATAGCACTGTTTCCCAGTCTGGTGAAGGGACTAGAAAAACGGTCCTAAAAATTGCATGATTCAGCCTTCCCTGGCCAACTTGCCGCGGCTAGCAGGAATCCTATACCAACGGTAAGAATCCCAAAAAATCAAAATCGACTACGGTGGTGCGTGGACCTTGCGTGGACTGGCCGGCGTGAGAGACGGACCGCCCTCATTGCGAGCGAACTAGCTCGATACAAAGTGCAGACCGCAGCTCTCAGCGAGACCCGTCTTAGCAGAAGGAGGACACCTGACAGAGCTATCTACCGGCAACACGTTCTTTTGGATTGAACGTGAACACACCGAGCGACACCAGGAAGGAATTGGCTTTGCCATCAAGTTCAACCTGTTCAACATGCTGGTACCTCGCCTGAAGGGGATCAACGATCGCCTGATGACAATCCACCTCTTGCTTCACAGAAGGAAGTTCGCCACACCGATCAGAGCGTACGCCCCCACCATGACTAACCTTGACTTCGTGAAAGACAAAATTCTACGAGGATCTGAAGGGCACTATCTCGACAGTACCCAGGGCAAACAACCTCATCATTCTCAGTGACTTTAACGCTCGTGTCGGCAGAGATTATATGGTGTGGGAGGAAGTAATCGGAAAACACGGCGTGGGCAAGAGTAGCAACAACGGTCTCTTTCTGCTGCAACCCTGTGCCGCTCATGGTCTTCTCATCACCAACACAGTCTTCCGTCTGCCCGACCGCAACAAGAGGTCGTAGATGCACCCGCGCTCCAAATACTGACATCTACTTGGCTACGTCATCGTTAAACAGAAGGACAGGCGGGATGTGAGGGTCAGGTGAACCATGTGTGGTGCTGAATGCTGGACGGACCACAGTCTGATGATCTCCAAGATGAACCTCCATATCACATCAGGCTACAAGGCATCAGAATGCCAAAGCGAAAGAATATCTCAAAGCTAAAGAATAACCTACTCAAACAAAAACTGGTAGAGGAGTTGGACAACAAGCTACCACCACCCAACACAGATCCGTACGTTGATGTGGAGGCGGAATGTGATCGTTTCTGTGACGCTGTCTACGCTGCAGCCTTAGAAGTTGTGCGTTCCATCACTCGAAAGCACCACGGCTGGTTCGACGACAACAGTCGCATCCAGACTCTACTGTAGGAAAAACACCAACTCCACCGAGCACTCCTTAACAACCCGTCCTCCACATTCAAGAAGGAAGCCTTCAGCGCAGCCAGGAGAGTTGTTCGATCTGAACTACGCCGCATGCAAGATAAATGGCTTAGCGAGCGGTCCGACACCATTCAGGTCTACGCAGAAAGGAAGTATATGAGGAACTTCTACAAAGCTCTCAAAGCAGTCTACGGTCCTACATCGTCTGGGTCACTCCCGCTCCTCAGTGCAGATGGGAACACGTTGATCTCAAACACGATACTTGAGAGCCGGGCAGAACATTTCAGCAGTGTACACAACCGACCATCAACCATCAACAAAGAAGCCATTGCAAGACTACCACAAGTTCCAGTCAACAACACACTGGCAGATCCACCAACTAGAGAAGTAACCAAAGCCATCAAGCAGCAAGGCGCATGATGGTGTCAACACCATCCTGGCTGAGCCCTATGCTTCTGGTGGCCCAAAACTGAATGAAAGCCTCACAGACTTGTTCAGCTCCATGTGGACTGAAGAAAGGCTACCATATGAATTTATGGACGCTTCCATTATCCTCTTCTTCAAGCGCAAAGGGAACAGGAACGTCTGTGACCACCATTGCGGCATCACTTTGCTTTCCATCCCTGGAAAGATTCTGGCGCCATCCTGACGAACGCCTTCCGAAATGGAGACATCGGTATAGGTCTCCGCCATCGTACTGACGGTAAACTCTTCAACTCTTGCAACGATTGCAGGTAAAGACAAAAGTGCACGAAGATACGGCCCGTGACTTCCTGTTCGCCGACGACTATGTGCTCAATGCCAGTACCCAGTCTGACATGAGTGGGCCTACTCTCGGAAGCTTACAAATACTTCGGCCTCACAATTTCTACTAAGAAGACTGGAATCCCGCACCAACTTACACCTACGGCGCCCTACATTGAACCTCGCATTACCATCAACGGCCAGAGACTAGCAGTTGCAGACAAGTTCATCTACCGTGGTAGCACTTGTCTTGCTCCACCAACATCGACGAGGAAGTGGCCTACAGAATCACCAAAGCCAGCGCGGCCTTCGCAGACTGAAAGTATAATGTATGGAAACTTTAACACCACGCTCAAATTATACGGAGCAGCAGTCCTACCATGCCTGTTCTATGCATGCAAGATGTAGGCAGTCTACAGCCGGCATGCTCTATACCTTCCATATTAGATACCTCAGGATCATGTTCCGTGTCAAGTTGCAGGAGAAAATCCTGGACACTGAAGTACTCCAGCGTGCTGGGATGGAGCGCATTCGTGCCATCTTACTGTGCTATCAGCTCCGGCGAGTTGGCCAATTCCGCCGAATGGACGACTGTTGCCTCCCAAAGAGATTGTTCTATGGTGAGTTATCCATAGGCAAGCGCTCACTTGGCAAACCAAAGATGCGTAACACTGAAGAAATCTCTCAAGCATTGTAGTATTACCTATTCTACCATGGAAAAGTCTGCTCAGCACCGTGCCATCTGGCGCTCCCTTGTCCTGGGTGTCTGATTTTGAAGAGAAAAGAATCAGTGACAAAGAACAGAGACGCCAGAAAAGGAAAGATCAAGAGGGCTCCGCCTCCCAGCCTGGTTCAGCCCCCAGCATCCCATGTCACAACTGCAACAGGGCGAAGATCGGAGTCATTAGTTATCCCCGTAAGGGATTCAAAAGCAAGTTCATCTCCGCATGCGAAAGACGAACATGTTATATGGCAACACAAAAAAAAACGCCCCTGTTCGTCCAAACTGTCATAATTCTTTATCAATACTACACTTGAAGACAGAAAATATGTTTGTAACAATTTTCGCTCAATGATATTATTAAATTCTATATAAAAGAATTTTGTCATTTGTCGTATTTTTCAAACGACAATGAAATTGAAGCAAAGAATTTTATTTTATTTTCAAAATAAATTTTATGACGGCCTACTCAGTTACATCCGGTTTTAATCTCTCCGCTGTTGGTTATCGCAGAAATAAAAGACGAATAAACAATTAGTGCAAATAGAGTAAATTACCAGTAAGAGTAAAAATTCTATACATCGAAGGGTTTCAAATGAGACTAATGGAAAGTGAAAACCATTTTTATCAGGGTTTAACTATTGTCCTTAAGGGGTCAATAACAAAAGCAGTCAGCACTAATTTCCACCAATTCTCTGGCGCACCCAGGGGCCAAAAAAGAAACATCTGATCATTATTTATATTATTTACATGTGGCCTAATGTTATTATCAGAACGATTCGGTCGTTGTGCACTCCGGACCTCTTTTAGATGTCTGTCGATCCTGGTAAACTTTGCGTCACTTTTGGAAATGAATATACTGTGATATATATATATATATATATATATATATATATATATATATATATATAGATAGATAGATAGATAGATAGATAGATAGATACGACTGACTGAAATAGATTGATAGATATTAATAGACTGACCTAGATAGATACTGTGAACATAGAAATCGACACTGTATATCACTTTCACGTCTCATGCAGTCTACAGAGCATCAGATATGTACTTTTGTTCACAATGTCTCTATCTAGAAACTCTGTCTCTGATATTGAACATACTTTCTCCATAAATATGGCAAAACTATGCATGTACAAGCACAAATGCGCGCTTGCACTCACACACACACAGATATATGTGTGTAAAATTCATATATATATATATATATATATATATATATATATATATATATATATATATATATATATATATATCCATATATCCACTTTAAACATTGGTTTTGGTGGATACTCATATATACTAAATCGCTGAAAAGGGGCATACCATGATGAAAAATGCCCCAAACTTAAAAACAGATTTTTATTGTCAAAATTTTTATGTTATTTTTACGAGGAAAGACCAAAATATTTTTTTAACTGTTTTTTAAAATTTTTTACTCCATTCTAACACGTTCGAAATTTCTTTTAAAAATCCTTTTTTTGTGTCGACGGTGTAACAGAGTTGGTAATGGACATTTTCTCGCTGCCGTTTCCGGTAAAATAACACATTAATTTTGAAATTCTTGCAAAAATTCAAAAATTGTCGGATTTTAATGAATCTTTCAAGAATTATGAATGAATTTATTTTTGAAATTATTATCTTTTAAAAAATTTTTATTTATTTTTTTTATATCTCTTAAGCACCCCCCCCCCATTTAATTTCATAAAATTTTCTATAAAGTTAAAATCGTTAACAAAGTGTTTTATTATTATTATTATTATTATTTAAAAGCAGGACTCTGTTATGGTCCAAAATATTGATGATATTTCATCATTCTAAAAACTTACCAAAAATCATGAAAAAAAGGTAAGGATATTTTATCATCCTAAACTTCATCATTATAAAAACGACCCTTTCCCCACAAGAGAGTCAGTAGAGTCAGTAGAGTAGATTAGGGTATTTGTAACAGTAGTAAGGGATGAGTAGACAACTAGCAATACAAAAACACCCGTCTAGCCAGCATGATGATTGAAAACAGACGATTTCAAATGCTATGCCCACAAACGAAATTCTCGGAACCAAATCAAGTAGGCACTGACTCTCAAACAGAACATTTTTACACACACCATAGCAATATTCTGTAATTCACATCACAAAAAGAAAACACAAATTCTTGTTATGTCGACACGTGTCTCAAGTTTTTATTGTTGCTATCGTTGTAACTTTTATACATTTTAATTTCTGTCATTAATAATGAGTAACAACTCCTTGGAGAATGTGAATCATCATCTTTTTTTTCAAACACTTAACAAGTTTCCTAAACTCTACTCCAAATCGTAAAATAAAAACTGCAATAAAATTATCTAATGATTTACTTAGATAAACTTTTAATTGCTATTATAAATATATTAAGGACTTTATAGTCTGAAGAAAACAGATTTTCGATGAATAATGAATTTTTGCTAGAATTGTTTGCAGTTTTCTTTTTTATTATAAGTTTCAAAAATGTTTTGAAATTCTTCCAAATATCGTCAATGTTATTAAGTTATTAAGTGAAGACTATATTTATTAAACGAAAATTGCAAAGCTGAATACAAATCATCCCACCAAAATTTGTTTACAGTAATTAAGAATAACTTTAACTTTTTTGAACTAAATGTTCTTTGTTTTTAAATCTACTGTTTCATATGTGACATAAAAGGTCACGTTTTTCAAGGGTTGTCTCCCTTAGGCTCATAAACCTTTTCCTTTTACTTAGTTAAGAAAAATTATTTGTTTATATTTTGTTTTTTAATTTTTTTGAAAAGTTTCTTTATTCTTTTTTGTGAGTTATATTTTGATAAAAAAAACGTTTGAAAGATAACCCTTTATTTTATTTTAAACCTAATGTTTAGTTTAATTATTTTTAAACTTTATTTCATTTACATTTGAAATTAGTTTTCTTTTTCTCATTTTATTTTTAATTGTGACAGATACCTCTACTAATTCTCGATACTTAAGTTTTAAAAATGAATTTAAAAACAAAAATGAAAAATCTTTTTTAAAGCTTTCATTTTAGCTTTAATTGAAGGCTAAATGATTAAAAAATAAACTTTTACTATTTCCAGTAAGCAAAATACTCTGGTGTATTTCAAACAGAATTTATATATTAATTAGAATGTTCTGGTATTTTCTTTCTTTCTTTTTTTTTTTTGTAATTAAAAGAAGCGATAAAAATTTTGCCATTTTTTTTTTTTTTTTTTTTTTTTTTAATTCTCGTTTTAAAACTTTTATAAAATACAATACGGTAGTAGATCGGCTCGGACACGAGGAACATTTGCCGATCAAGCGAAGCCAAATAGTGCCTTTAAGCGAAATCTTTCACGTCATGGTGGTTCGAAAGTCTGGTTACCCCTACATAATATAATTTTCTATTTCAAATGGCTGACATGAGCTCGTACAGTTTGGAAGAGTGCTATAGGTGACAAGACTTTCGGACCACCCTTTAGATTCTCTAAATTATATCTGCTCAGTTTCATTTCCAAAGATAGTCAAAGCAATTTCTAAACAACTAATGGACTTTTTAATTATTAATCCGACAGATTTTATCACTTTAAACGTTATTTTTAGTGGATACTCATATTTTAGTAGACGCTCCGTTTATTTATTATACGCTATATTTATCCACTAAAAATACTTGACAAAATTTCCTCTCTTGATTTTCAATGCGCAATATAGAAATTTTCGCAAAAAGATTTACAAAAACTTACAAAATTTCAACAAGTGCAGTTATTAATTTCGTGATTGTCCTTTTTCTAATAATGACCCGCATCTTCGTTGCATCACAATGAATAATGATCAAGTGTGGGAAAGTCCAAATTCTTCTGTGAGAAGAAAAACCGAAACCTAAAACCTCTTTTGAAACACCTCTCAAATTAATATTTTGAACAGAATATAGGAAATAATTAAATAATCAACTTTTATTTAATCTTTTGAATTATAATCCCTGCATCTGTTCATACACTAAATATACAATTAAAATATAATCGACTTGCTTCTTATATGTGCTTTTAGTATTTTAATATATATGTAATCACCATTTTGATACATTTGTTTAATAAATCCTACTCAGGATAACAAGTAATTTTGATTAAGTGGAACTTTTATAAGGAATGGTGGTTAAGAAATAAAATAATAAAATAATTTTACTTGGGATTTTAATTTATCAACATCTATCGAGATCACAGCATCCACACACCTGCTTCGCAGTTAATTAGTGTATGTTATACGCCTCACTAGGGCCGCTTAACCGATTTTGAATTTAGACATTTGTTCTTCTCCAAGACAGACTGGTTTATCTCTATTTTACGAGGGAATCTAAAATGTCCCTTCGACTCGACCCGATTTCGTGGAAGAAGAGATGGTTTCATGCCTTTTTCCAAGGGTATTTGTGCGAAAATAAATGTAACTAATTTGACTCACCTATTTTTTCTTCGGGTTGCTAACGCACAAATATCCCTGGGAAAGGTGTGAATCTTTTCCCTCAACTATGGGTTAAATAATAGGACTTGAATCGGGAAAATCATATTTATTCTAAAAAAAAAAATAGTAATATTTATTCGCAAAAAATAATTATTCTCGGAAACTCCTAAATGTAGCCGTCTCTTCTACTCCAATAGCTTCATGTCTCGCACCTCTCGCCTGTGAAACTCCCTTCCCTATTCCTGTTTCCCTGTGAGCTATAATCTCCAGCTATTCAAATGTAATGTCAATCGACATCTCCAGTTGCCTTGATCTATCCACTACTCTTCTCCTCATTCTTTCTTCTATCACTCCTATCTGATCTTGCTCTAAACTTTCTGTAACCCCTTGCATCCTAGTGGCTTCCCGCCTTGCTTGGGGTGAAATGCTTAAAAAAATAATCCAAAATATGTTTCAGATTTAAATAGTCCACAGAGGGTTGATAATCCGTAAAAAAAAACCAATAAATTCCAAGTCAAAGTTCAGTAAATTAGTATCTGAGAGTTCTCAATATCTAATCCTGACATTACACTTGCAAAGAATCTATATAATTGTGTAGTATACTTTGACGAAACTGATCTCTCGAGCTCAAATAAGTATATATGTATGTTTGCTGTTAGAAAATTTCCTCGAATATAGATATTGTCCTTCCAGAAGCAACCATTTATTTTACTTTAACCCTCTTCTTTTTTTTTCTGTCTCTTAATTTTTGGTTCGAATTATAGATCTTTAGAAATGTGGGATACGGCTTTTAGTTTTAGAGTGTATCTGATCGCAGCGGAACCGCCTCCTTCTGTGAAAGTCCTTTTCATCTTTTATGTCTTTTCGAGAGTCTATGAACTTTTTCCCCCGTATCCATCTTCCTAAAAGCCCCAACGAAGCACCATGAAGAGGTCAAATCGACCATTAAACCTCGAACATTCTCGACGTCATGTGGCTTGAGGGCGTATTTCTTATCAGGAAAATATCTCCAATTTCACTACCTCTGTTTGTTAGTTAATGAAAATCTCCAAACAATATCTATCTTCTTATCGTGTTTGTTTGGGTGTTGTAGTTTAACCCGTAATGGGTCCAAAACAAAGAAAAGCCACAATGACCACAGCCTTCGTACAATTCACGGTGCTGAAATAGCTTCAAACTGTTATTCTAAGAATCTGTGAGTTGTATATATTTTTACCAGATTGTTCTTCATTTGGCCAGTCATGCTTCCCAAAGTTAAGCAACATCGAGCCTGGTCAGTGCCTAGATAGATAACCACTTGGGAATATCATGTGCTGTAAGCATGGATGTGTGGGTGGTGTAATGGATAACGGTTCGAAATAGGAAAACGAAGAACCGAGTTCCAATTTCAGTTGGGTTCGTTATATTGACTTACACGCAAATCCCCTTGGGAAAAGTATGAATCAACTTCTTCTCCCAGCAACTATGGGTTAATTAGTAGAACTTGTATCAGTAAGTCATTATTATCTCTAGAAGAATTCTTACAATCTAAAAAAAATATTTTCTGCTTTTAAATAACCCGCAAAAGGTTGGCAAGCCATAAAAAACAGTCACTCAATTATTTTTTTGTTATTTTAATCATTTCAGCCAAACAAGGCAAGAGTGGATTACTGGAAGTGAAAGAGAATGAGAAGATTTTATTGAAGAGAAGTGAAAAGGAAGGACAATAAAAGAACAGATTTCTGAGAGTCATAAGATGGCAAATGGTGGTGCATTTAATTTTTTTTAGCATTGTAGGTGGCAGAGAAGCAAGAAATCAGAAGAGAGTTTCCGCGGGAAGTGCAAGAGAAGAAACTATTAGAATAGAACATACGGTTGCATGTAGGTAGGTCAACAGTGAAAAGGTGAGACCTAGATGCCAACCTATCAGCACACATAAATTCATGCAATCGAGAAACCGAGAAGGAAACCTCATCGAAACACTTGCCATGAAAATATTTGTAGAAAAGGGGGAAGTCACGTCATGGCAATTTTTAAAAATAATATCTTAGGGGTTCACTTACTTTTAGACAGCACTGTATACTAATCTATCACCCTCTTCATATCTATCTATCTATCTATCTATCTATCTATCTATCTATCTATCTATCTATCTATCTATCTATCTCATTCAATTCACTATCTATCTATCTATCTATCTATCTATCTATCTATCTATCTCAACTTGCCCCTTTTCGACATGCATGTCACACGCGTACACGCTCACACAGAGACATCTGGTGTATCATGTCTATTTGTAAATCCTTTTTGGTGAAGATATCGTTGGCAAATATGGTTGTCTGCAAGCAGCGCTATAAGTGTTCTTGTTAAGAGAAAATCCATGTTCTGAAAAACAGATATGTTTCCTCACTCCCCGTAGAGAGATGTTCATTTCTTCCCTGATTCTGCTAACTGACAGATAGGTATTGGGCTGGAATAAAAGTTCGTAGCGCGTTGGGTGGCGTTTGAACGCATCATTTCGTTTCACATATGACAGAAATTTATGGCATATATTCATATTCTGAAAAGGGTAATTCCGACAAAAAGTATTTTAAAAGTACGTTAAAAGTGAAAATGGAGGAAAATGCGATGCATTTTCGTCATTTGCTCTCTTTTATTTCCGGAAAGAAAAAAAAAACTGTACAGACAGTAAAAATTATGTGTGCTGTTTATGGAAATGGTGCCGTAGCTGAGCGTAATGTTTGTAAGTAGTTCACTAGGATCAGAAATGGAAATTTTGATTTGAAATACCGAAAACTTTCCGACCGATAGTCATTGATAATGATGTAATTGAAATGATAATTAAACTTCATTCATATGACACGAGACATCGCAGAGATACTTCACATATTTTATATGAGCATTGTAAGCCATTTGAAAACACTTAGGTGGTTGGGTGGCTTAAAATTTGAGGTAAAAAATGAATAGGTTGCATTTCCATCTACAATTCTCTGCCCACACGCAGCAAAAACGATCCGTGTTTTTTTTTTTAAAGAACTATCAAATGATAAAATGTATTGTTTACAACAAGGTGGAGTGAGAAAGGTCTCGGCGAAAATAAAATGCACCAGTTAACCATTACCAAAGTCGGTCTGTATCCGAAGAAGTCGATGCTGTGTATCTGGCCGGTTTGGAAGAATATTGTGTATTACGAGCTCCGTTCGCAAAATCATACTCTGAATTCAGACGAAATGGCCCGATTAAAGTGAGTAATCGACGAAACACATCCATAATTGGCCACTCGACAATACCGGACCACAAATCTCTTAGCAGACCCCACTGAAATTAGTACAGTTTGGCTGGGATGTCCTACTACGCCTGCCACATTCATTTGACCTTACACGTTTGGATTATCCCTTAAATCCTCTTAATTGGAAGAACTTCAATTCTCTGAACGTCTGTAAATCTACTTAAAGCATTAGGTTGAAAAATGCCAAGTTTTAGGAAGATAGAATCAGGAAGCTACCTCCTCAAAGATAGCGAAAGGTTGTGAAACAAAATAGCACGTGTGTTTGAACAAATTTATGCACAGATATATATATATATATATATATATATATATATATATATATATATATATATATATATATATATATATATATGAATGAATGAATGATGGTTGTCTATTCGGTTTCGAATCATAATTCGTGGGCCCCGTCCTGATTTATGATACGGGGTCTCTCATTCTACTACATTTCTGTTTTCATAAGTTAGTATTCATATGAGATGTAGTTCACTGCCACCAGCAAGCAGAGATATTTCTTCTCCTGATGATGGCCGAAGCTAGTCGCGGCCGAAACTAGTCGCGGAATCAAAATGAAATAATAATAATAATAAAAGCGAAAGAATATTAATCTACAACACAGTGTGTCTGAAGATTTTAATTTTTTAATATTTTTTATTGTTCAATATATATATATATATATATATATATATATATATATATATATAAAGTGAACATTGAAGTCAACACTTAGAGGCCACGATTGCGTCTAGCATGAAACAGACTGTCGCCTCTAAGTGTTGACTTCAATGTTCATTCACTATATTTACACACACTCTATCTCTGATATTGAGCACTTTATCCCATAAATATAGCACACCTTAAGACTATATATATATATATATATATATATATATATATATATATATATATATATATATATATATATATATATATATATGATGGATAGCGGCTCAGATTGAGATGTAGTACGGTGGCTGGGACGTATCATAGATGTGGCCCTGTGTAGGGTAATTGTTTTATGAAAATATTTTATATGTATTCCGTGTATGTTTTTTCCTCGTGCTAGCTGCAGATATAAAAGATTATCCTGTCGCAAAATATAATTGTAAATATCTTAAAGTTATAGAAGCAAGGCATATTATTTTCTTAAAAAGTTCTATTCTTTTCAATTTATTGATTAAAATCACGTATTTAAACGTAATTTTAATCAATAAATTGGCTTTTTTAAAATCACGGCCTTACTGAATGGTGGGCTTCCTAGACTAAAATCCACAGTTAAGGTGGAGCGTTCTCTCGATGTAATTAATAACCGTGATCAAGGCGAGCCTTCAAGTCGGATGACATTTGGCTGAGGTTTGAACTGGAGAAGGATGGACTCTGTCAGGTCTACTTTGACCAAGACACGCCTGAATGGATAGCTACCGATTTACATGGAGGGAACTGACCCGGTGCTCAATTGCTCAGCGGTACGAAGATCACGCTCGGTCGTGGGACTGATGATGATACGTTATCTGTTATGAGTTCACTTGTTTGAGCAGACATTCCTGTTTTTTTTAATAGTGAAATTATTATCTACCGGCTTAGAGATCGAAAGTCTTATTAAAAGAAATGTGCCCCTCGACAGGAATCGAACATGTGTTCCATTTAATCTAGTTTCTGAAATTTAAAAAATGTGTTGAATGGTAAGTTTTATTTTAACAAGATTTTCGACCGTTAGACTGGTAAGGGTATTGATTTCACTGCTTAAAAAGCCTGATATCTACTCAGACGCGTGTACCCGCTACAAACAATATTTATACTAATAATATATGCATATATATAAGAACGAATTGACGATGGGAGTAAAATAAAGCAGATATCTTCGGATACTGAGAAGTCTATATCTTACTTAAACTATTTAGTATAAGTATCAAGATATGAGACTGCTTGATGAGTTAGGTACTTATGTCTTTCTCAGCTGGTTTTTGTGTTCACGCCCAGGTAAAAAAAAATACAGAATTTTGAAGAACTGAAATTATTAGATGCAAATTCACTTTGAAACAGAGATATTAGTTACTACGTTTGGTTCTGATGAGGAAGGAGATAACATGTGAGCATTGTCATTTAATTAATAATTAATCCACTTTCCTCTGTTACTCTTGCTGATATTAGTCGGTATAATTAATGCAATATTCACATTTCTCCGGGGAAAACAGAGATAAGGAAAAAATATTTCAGATTCACAGAAATTTTCAATTTTTGTGCTGAACAATGCATTGAGGAAAAACTCATACATAATTCTGATCTTTTATTCATTTTTCAGTCATTTTTAACATGGAAGAACAGACAATAAGTATGAACTGTACAATTGTAAGCAATAAGGGCACCTCGAGCCTGTGTAATGGTTAGCAAGCTTGTCTCGCTAGAACGATTACGACTGAGTAGTGAGTTCGATCCTCACTGGGTGCCCAATACTTTCGGCCTTGTGCCACATCTAAGCAGTGCTTAAAAACATTGGGTACCTCGAGGCTGTGTAACGGTTAGCAAGCTTGACTCGCTAGAAAAATTACGACTGAGTAGTGGGTTCGATCCTCACTGGGTGTCCCCTACTTTTGGCCTTGTGCCACATCTAAGCTACGCTTGGAAAATCTCTACAGTGTAATTGAAAAGTAACTCCCTATTCTATATATGATGGACTCTCCCGTCTTGTAAAAATTATAGTTAGACGGGAGAGTCCATCATACATATAATAGGGAGTTACTTTTCAATCACCCTGTATATTTGATACCAAACAGGAACTGCTATTGTGTTGCCGCTCAGATAAAACCAGTCTTTCGAATACTGATTTTTAAGTCTCTGGCCTCTTTGGGGATTTAATAATAGTTTTCCTTCAATTAGTAATATTCAAGGTTAATAAAAATGCAACTATTAAAGCAGGTACTTCCGAAAAGAGAGATATTTCTCGAACCTTTTATTTTAGTCTTAATTTCAATAGATTAAATAAATTTATAAATAAAAAAAAGAAATTGATGATTTAAATTTTTCAAAGAGTTCAGCTTTAACGAATGTAAATATTAAGCTCCACAAAATGTAATTTCTAGAAATTTCATAGAATTAAATAAGTGGTGGTGATTGGGGAGGTTAACGCATGTAAAAAGAAATTTATTTATCAGGATTTTCTAAAAAAAAAAAAAAACATATCTCAAATAATTTCACCCATTTGTAAATAAGTCCTGAAAGCTTCATTAAAATCCGACAATAATTTGATTTTTGCAAGAATTTCCAAATCAGTTAAAATTTCTTATTGGTCACTGGACTGAGTCAAAAAATCAAAATTTTCAACCAAAATTTAGAACGTTCTAAAAAGAATAAAAAAATTATAATTTAATAATCAAAAAATTCTTTGGTCTCTCTTGTTAATAATAGCATAGACATTTTGCCGATACGATTTTTTCATCAATGTATGCTATTTTTTAGCGAATCAGTGGTGATATCTATGTATATTAAATTGTTTCACCAAAAGTTCAAGTGTATCACATTTTAGTTGCAGACAACAAAGACAACACTCGTTACTATGCTAAAAAATCAGTCGACATAAATAAATACTTATTTCTCAAAAGATTATTGAATACTGAAATATTTTGAAAGTGATTCTTGATTACAAGTTATAGATGAGAACCCTGATGCGTTTTTATACAGAGAATGTTTGTCTTTTCGAAAAGTTTGGCCTATTTTTTTTTTATTCTGAGAAACAGAGCCTGAAATAATCGAATGCAAAATATATGGAGCGTAAAATTGTTTTAATTCTTCAGAAAGGACTTCGTGGCAAAAACACAACGGCCTAAAGCATCTACATTAATAACGACTCAAAAAGAAACCAGTAATCGATAAATCGATAAATACCAATAGAAAAATAAGTAAAAGTGGACGCTGAAAAGCCCTACTCTTAACCAACATCCCAAATCATATTTTTAATCCGGGACCGTTTTTATTCGTTTTATGGATTACTCTTGGTACATACGACCTCTTGCAAGGTTTCCGTAAATGAATTGTTCCACAGAATGGGGGTGATCGGCCCCATCCTCAACCTCTGAGGAAGGGTTGGTTTTCTGTTTGGGTTTATCTTCCCATAGACCAGCGACCTTTTTGCGGTCCCTAACAACCGGTGTCATGCAAGACAGTTTTTTCTAGTGACCTTCCCGGGATGGGTGGGGGTTTCTTCTGTGTCGATCACGCGCGTAACAATCGAAATATCTATTTTCTAAGCGTGAATTTTAGCGACTTTTTTTTTATGTCTGGCTCATAAATATGTTTTATTAGCCACTGAATTTCAAAGCTTCTCTTGATGTGTGTACGCAATTTCTTAACGGAAATCCATATGGTACTGAACAATTGCTACTGTTTCTCGTTAATGACCCTTATATATATACAGTGTAACCCGGATATAAGAGAAACCTGGATATAAGAGAGATTTTCTCTGGTCCCAAATTAGAGCCTGTGTTAATGTTTATAAAATAGACCAAATTCGGATATAAGAGAAACCCGGATATAAGAGACTTCTTCTCCGATCCTGACAACTCTCTTATATCTGGGTTATACTGTATTATAAAAAAAACAGCTGATTCTCTGTCCGTCATAGACTGTGTATAATTAGCAGGTGCGTATATGCGTATGTCTGTAGTGCGCGTAAGTGACCTCTATGTGCTTGTGCCATTTAATGTGCACAAAAGTACACGCATACACGCATGCACATACAATTTGACTGAGCTGGAAATAAGACACTGGAATAATGCATTCACCTCCCTTCTCAGTCTGCACAACCGCTACCTTGGGCTAAACAATAAAATCCTAAATTCGGAAAATATGCGGCCCTTTGAAGCTATTTTTATGACTCTTGCATTTAAACTGAAATGCATTTTCTAATAAATGTACTATTTTAAAGGGAGAAATAATTTAGATTTCAAATTTGATCCTCCTGACGCCAGAGAAGCAACAGACACCGAACCAATATAAAAATAAAGAAACCACAATCATCCACGACATTAAGAAATTCTGTTAAGGGAATTATATCCTCAGTAAATACTTTTAAAACAACTTTTTATTCTTACGGAGATAAGCTACGGGGAATGGTTTGTATTATTCAAATATTTTAATTATAAGATTTTTATTTATAAAACTTTTAAATATAAAATTATACGAAAAGAAACAATTTACATGTTGTTTATTTTTTTCGATATTTTTATAATAAATTATTCACTGCGGCCATCTTTGAATTGATCTCTCCTGGTGTTGGTACCCAACGACTTTTGTTTGTTAATCTGTTGTACTCGTATAGTCGACCGGACACTGTAAAAGAGATGAAGAAATTTCGCATGAATCAACAAGAAGAATATTTATTTTTATTTTTTTAATATGAAGGCTCATTGAATTATTTATACTTTTGAGCACGAGTCACCGTTTACCATCCTAAATGTCTGGCGATTTTTCAATCATCTACCGATTGACTTTTGAAACTTTCCTTATTTTAAATATGGCTGATATTACTACTTAAATGTTGAGCATTTTTTTGGTTCTGGTCAAATATGACACAACGCTGCAGTTCCAGAGCACGTAATGAGAATCGAACATGTGGCTTCCTGCATCGAGGCTGAGGCATTTGCATATGTATCATTAACGCCAAATTACTGATACTGACAATTTGTAAAATGTCCTATTCGTTTTGTATACAGCTTAACGACCGGATTCAATTTCAACAGCATGGTCATTAAATGAATTTGGTCGCTAAGTGAGAAGCTGTACTTGACCGGTATTTCAGTCAGTCAGGCAGTAATGTGCCATGCGTGATACACGCTTAGGCGATCATATATCTTTCGATACATGACTGACGAGGCAGATTTTCCCGCAGTAGGCTGCCATTTCTTTTTGCGGTAGACCAGTTGACATCCAAGGCTATAGAACCCGGTCTGTCCTGCTATTTACCTATAGCTGGGAGTGGGGAGAAGAAGAGGATTCATACCTTTCCCAAGCACGTAAGTGAATGTAATGGATTCAACTGGAATTCGAACTCGGCTCTCCGATTCCTCAATTCGAGCCGCTATCCATTACTCAATGGGTTTGTGTCAACTAGCTTCAGTTTTAATATCACTTTTGCATTATTTGTAGCATTTTTAATTTATTTCTAAACATGTAAACAGTACAGTTGTGTACTGAACAGTAAACGTCATAAAGAATTCTGTAAATCCGTTTTGTATTCTGTACAGAACTTCGGTTTGCATTCTGTAAATGACGGGTTGGGTGAGGATTGAGGGACGCATTCAACATTTAACAATTTGGCGGCAATACATGCTTAAAGGTTTTAGACAGTTTTAATCAACATTTCTTTTTATGCTTAGCCGTAAGGAATTGTAAATGTAGGACTACCTTACACTTAAGTAAAATAATAACAATAATATTTATTAAGAATTTATGAAAGGAAATATCAAGTTTTACAGAAACATTGTTGACAATTATGTATTTAGTTACATAACAAATAAATAAAAATAATATAAATTTTGATACTATATTCGATTTGTTGTTAGGTATTTTTCATTTTCTCCTTTGTTATTGGCAACATTTTAAAATACTTTGGCCTCAATGCTAAGTTTCCTAAGTTGAACAAACAGGAGCGATTTCATTTATGCTTTGTTACATCTTTTCTATTGTTGTTTTTAGAAGGCTTCCTTCTAGTCATTTTGATGGCCAATTGAAATTCTGAAATTTAGAATGATCTTATTCCATTTCAAAAATAAAGCCTGTAAAAAAGGAACATTTTAAATTAATATATGACCAAAAATAAAATGCTTTTGAAAAATATTTTATTTTTGGTCATATATTAATGATTTCACTATAATTATGTAACAATAATGTAATGATATTCCGCAGATAATTATATGGTTTCTGTTATCTCTTTTCATTGTATGGTTAAGAACTATAAACCTAAATTAAGCTTGAAATATTGTGAAATCGGCTATATTTTTTGTAAAATACTTGGATATAATATAATGAATAATTTGCAGTGAAAAAAGCAATTTTCGATTTTTTGTTGAATACGTCTCTCCTCCGCCGAATTCGTCAAATACACATAAGTCCGGGGAGTGGGGGGGGTATTATGTCCGTTATGTCGTTAAGTGAGGAGCGCCTGAAATTTTCAGATTTTTTCGCGATAATAATTTTTTTCAATACCAGGCCTTTTCAGGATGTAGACGATCGTGGCTCTCCACAGATTCCTTTTCTTTATTATCTGTGAATCGGTTTGGCTTACTGAGAAAAATAGATTTCCGTTGCCCTCTTCAAGTTTTTGAATTCAGATGTGCTTTTCTCCTAAACTGGTGCTACCCGAGATTAAAGATCTCTATCTACCCTGTTATTTAACACATAACTGGGAGTGGGGAGATGATATGGATTCGTGCTTTTCTCAGGGATATTAATGCGAAAGTGAACACAAATTTGAACACGGGTTTCCTATGCCGATAACCGTTATTGGCCACAGCACATCCTTCATGTTACTGAAGAATAAATATCAACAACTTGAATACTGATTTTTAATGCGGGCGTCTCTCTCTCTCTCTCTCTCTCTCTCTCTCATTTGATGGGCTAAGTACAATAAGGTTTTCTTTTCATCCCTATTTGCTTCACTGCATCTTGGGCTATGATTAGTAGAGTTTATAAAAATGGAGTTTATAGTGAATCACTTACATAATCGATATCTTAACCACTGTTCGTCTACAGCTGCACTTGGCTGGTCTCGTTTTTTTGGGGGGGGGGGTGTTTTGTTATGTTTTTTTTTAAGTTGTATAGTACATTGTAAACGATCAAATAACAAATACGAAAAACTGAAACTAATTCATCATCATCATCATCATCAATTGCATGATCGGGTGTGGTCTTAGGATTGCTGCGCAACTGTGATTCTGACCATTTCACACCACATATCACAAAGCCAGGGAGGTAGTGATTCGTCGGAGTGTGTCTTGGAAAATTAGACCTGACGAAACACATTTCTCTCCAGGTTAGACTGCAGTCAATATCCTACAAACTGAAGTTCGGTTTGGTCACGGAGACGTGGCAGTTGATTCCATCTTCAGTATAGGAATCCCCCCCACCAAGCAATGCCATATCATCATCAATGCACTGGCTACTGGCTGATGTTTATTTGCGTCGTCCTCAGAACAATATCAAAAATTGTGACAAAATTTAACGGTCTTATCAATCAAATGCAGATTATTTAAATGTTACCAATGTTTAATCTTCCATTTTTCCGTTATATTTCGTTTTTGTTTTCATCTAACCAATCTGAAAGAAACATTTTCCATTTAATTATTAAAACAAAATGTGATATTCTTTTAAAAAATTATAAAAAGAACTTAGAAATTTTCTTCTAGAATAACAGAAATTGTGTAGAATTATAAAATTTATTGATGAAAGATATTGAATTAAATAAAATTTTAAAATATTCCTTTCTCACCTGGATCAATTGCTCGACCATCAAATGATTTGTCCTTCAATTTATTCAAACTGGGATGATTATTGTTTGAATAGTTCTGAAAAATGACCATAATTTGCCATGTGATAAAAAATAAAACAGTTTCATTTGATAGGTAATTTTGTGTTGAACTTTCAAATGTACAAACGTTTCACTATTTTAAGGACTCAGTTATGGGTACTGAGTATCGAACCCGATCAGAAATACAATGCAGGAAACTAGAACTATCTCTCTCTACAACATCAATATGTCTTTCATTAGACAAATTAAACTATTTCTATTTACGTAGTGAATCAAACTTTAAACAGTTGGGATTAATAATCAATTTTAAAATTACTCTAGTAGTAGTAGTAGTAGTAGTAGTAGTAGAAGAAGAAGAAGAAGTGTGAGAAGGAGAAGAATTGATTGGATGATGATGATGATGAAGAAAAAGTGTGAGAATGAAAAGAAGAAATGCGAAAATAAGAAGAAGGGGGAGTGTGAGAAGTAGGAGGATAAGTGTGAGAAGAAGAAATCTGATAAGGAGGAGGTACGAGAAGGAGGATAAATGTGAGAAGAAGAAGAAGAAGAAGAAGAAGAAGAAGAAGAAGTGTGAGGAGAATTGTGAGAAGGAGAAAGAGAAGATATGTAAAATAAATGTAAGAAAGGGCATCGGAAAAGAATAAGGAGGAGGGGGAGTAAAGAAAGAGAAGAAAAAGAAAACGAAGAATATTTAGTAATTCTTTCAGTGAGTCATTTAATGTCACCTGTTCGAAATTTTTTGAAAGTTTCTCATCAAGAACTAAAAATCATCAAAGATCTCTCGAGATAGAAAATTCTAATAGTTCTACAAGAAAAATAGCTGACATTGGAATACGGGAAAATATATAAATACTAATTTAAGTAATCTTAAATTAGTATTTATATTTTTAGACAATCAAGCGCAAATCTCATTTATTCAACCCGCATCAAAACATTGAAAATGTTTAGATATTTAATTTACTCCATAAAGTCTCTGATTTTAATTGGTGTTAGTTTCAATCAAAACATTTACTCCATAAAGTCTCTGATTTTAATTGGTCAAAAAATCAATAATTATGTTCATCGTCATAAATCACTCTTGATTTAATAGCCAGATGAATCGACTTTTGGCGCCAACCTTAAATAAACGATAGCAATCACTTGTAGAAAAGTATTTTCATAAGCAGAAACTATTTTCTTGTTGAAGTGATAATAAGAAAAACAACGGGAAATTGAAATAGA